>OZ024903.1:101702402-101934902 GCA_964017125.1 Flabesymbios commensalis
GATCACTTTTGCAATGGCTGAGGTCATTTTTAAGGAGGATGTGATCATTTCTTAAGTGGCTAAGATCACTTACATAGTGGCTGATATAACGTTTAACGTGGCTGTGGTCACTTCTTCAGTGGTCAAGATCACTTTTGTAATGGCTGAGATTACTTTTAAAGTGGCTGCAATCACTTCTTCAGTGGCCTTGATCACTGTTGTAGAGACTAAGTTCACTTTTGTAGTGGCTGCGATAACGGTTGCTGTAACTGTGATCGGTTTGTAGTGACTGAGATAATTGCTAAACTGGCTGTGATCACATCTTCAGTGTCCAAGAAACTTTTGTGGTGACCAAGGTCACTTTTGAAGTGGACTCGATAAATTTTAAATTGGCTGTGATCACTTCTTCGGTGGCCAAGTTCACTTTTGTAGTGTCTGTGATAACTTTTAAAATGGCTGTAATCACTTCCTCAGTGGCCAAGATCACTTTTGTAGTGGTTGAGACAACCTTGATCACTTCTTCAGTAGCCAATATCACCTTCCTAGTGGCTGAGATACCTTTTAACGTGGCTGTGGTCACTTCTTCAGTGCCTTTACACTTTTGTAGTGACTAAGATCAGTTTTGTTGTGGCTGCGATAACCCTTAGAGTAACTGTGATCACTTCCGCAGTGGTCAAGATCACAGTGGCTGAGATAACTTTTAAAGTGGCTGTGATCACTAGTTTTCTTTAGTGGCCAAGATATTTTATTTGTAGTGGCCAAGATCACTTTCTAGTGGCTGCCATCAGTTTGTCGGTGGTCAAGATGATATCACCTTTGTATTGGCTGCGATAACTTTTAAAGTGACTGTGATTACTCCTTCGGTGGCCAAGATCACTTTTGTACCGAGTGAGGCAACTTTTAAAGTGACTGTGATCATTTCTGCAGTGGCCAAAATCACTTTTGTACTGGCTGATATAACATTTAAAGAGGTTGTCATCACTTTTTCAGTTGTTAAGATCACCTTTGTAGTGACCAAGATCACTTTTTTAGTGGCTGACATCAGTTAACATGTTAGTGGTCAAGCTCACCTTTGTTGTGGCTGCGGTCACTTCTTCAGTGGTCAAGATCACTTTTTTAGTGACCAAGATCATTTTTGTAGTGGTTGCGATAATTTTTAGAGTAACTGTGATCACTTCTTGAGTGCCCAAAATCACTGTTGTAGTGGCCTAGACAACTTTGATCACTTCTTCAGAGGCTAAGATGGTTTTCGTAGTGAGTGAGATAACTTTTAAAGTGGCTGTGATCACTTTTTCGGTGGCCAACATCACTTTTTTAGTGACACAAAGATCATTTTTTTAGTGGCTGACATGAGTTGGTCAGTTGCCAAGATCATATTTTGTAGTGGCTGCGATAACTTTTAAAGTGGTTGTGATCACCTCTTCATTGGCCAAGATCACCTTTGTTGTAACTAGTCCAGTTGCCACCCCTATCAGTTATGTAGCTAGCAATGTTGTTGTCAGAAGTGTATTGTTTTTTATGGTTTCGCACTCACATGGATGTGTAGAGCAAATTTAGCTTGGTTGCCATAGAGAAAACATTGGGGGGATTTTTAATTTGCATAAATCCAAGATGGCCGCCATGACCGTGGATGGCATAAATTTCAATCCAGACGACGTATAGACACATGTCATAGTGGACTTTGTAATTAAAAAGAACTTTCAAATTGATACAGAAAGATGCAATTTGGCACAGATATTCTTCGTCGCCTTTTATCGAATCCATTGACCAAATCATCCGTTAACACCTTTACATTGCTCTTTAGTGCCTCCCTTTGCTTTTTAACGCACCCAAATCGCCCCTTCAACACATCCCCATCATCATTTAGCGCATTACTTTCACAGTCACTTTAACGCCTTCTCGTTGAACTTTGAGGCCTTCTCATCACCCTTTAGTGCATCTCCAGCGACTTTTAACACAACCCAACACATTCCTCGTCTTTTATTGCTTCCTTGTAACCTTTTAGAGCACCCCGTCGCACTTAATGCCTTGCCATTGCCCTTTAACATCCTTTATAAATGCATCTTCGTCATTCTTAACAGAAAACAATCCATTTTCTGTAGCAATATGTGTCACATCTAGATAAAATACACAAGGAAATCTTTATGTTGAAATTATGTAGATACATTAGAACACTAGTATTCCCATTGCCCTGCAACTCCCCTCCATCACCCCTTATTGCCTCTCCATTGCTATTTAAAGGCTCATCGTCGCATTTTAACTGCTCTCTGTTGCCCTTTAAATTTTTCTGTCACTTTTCAACGCCTCTCCATCACCCTTTAACGCCTATCCATTACCCTCTAACACCTTTCTATCGCTCTTTAGCACCTCCTATGTAACGCTTCCTCGTTGTCCTTTAATGCATCTCCATAGCCTTTGAACACCTCTCCATAACTCTTTTTAACACCTTTCCGTCGCCCTTTAATGCTACTCAGTCGCCTTTTAGTCCCGCTTTGTCTCTCTATAATGCCCCTTCCTTACACTTTAACGCCTACCAGTAGCCCTTTAACGCCTCTCAGTCTCCCTATAATGGCTTCTCGTAATTTTTAAACACTCTCTCATCGCCATGGAACAACTTCCAATATCCATTTAACGCCTGTCCATCGCCATTTAATACCTCTCCGTCATCTTTTAATGAACCCCGCCGCATTTTAACGCATTTCCGTCATTCTTTAGCTCTTCTCCATTTCCCATAAACGCCCTCCTCATCAGTCTTTACCGCATTTCTGTCATCCTTTAACACCTCTCCGTCGCCTTTTAACACCTTCCATCGATATCTAAGGCCTTTTCTTCGCCCTTCAGCGATTCTCTGTGGCCCTTTAACGCCGCTTTTTCGCCTTTTAGCGCCTGTTCGTTGCCCTTTAATGCATATCCACTGCCATTTAGCGCATCTACGCCGCTCCTTAAAGCCTCTCGTTCACCCCTTCACGCCTGCCTATGCCTCCACATTGCCTTGTAATGCACACTTTTTTTACATGCTTTAAATACTCTTCTTCACCCTTTAACAGCTCCTTACCGCCCCTGTTGCCTTTTTGTTCTTTTACGCTTTCTCATTGCACTTGCGCATCTCCCTTTAACGCCTCTCGGTCGCCCTTTCTCGTCGCTCTCAACAATATCCATCAGTGATGTTGGCCGTGGTAGCCTTAAACAACCGGCAATAGAGTGTTTGCCATCAGGGTCCCCAACGTGGGATGAATAGAGATATTCTCAGCTGTTGTTACTCTGCATGGGCCTAACCGACCCGAGGAGAGCTCTGTGTTTTGAACAAAAAAACAGAGTCTATGGACGTCTGGGCATGTCTGGGGGTAAATCCTCTGGACATACCGGAACCCCTTACAACCCACCATGCCCTAGCTCCCCACCCTCACGTCATCATGTTTTCATCATTCATCTCATCAATGGACTGCACTGTTTTTATTGTATTACAATATCACTTAAATGACCTTAAGTGCCGAAAAGTAGAGTAGAGCAATAATTTACTACAACTTAAACATACCCCATCACCTTAACACCCTCCCATTTAATCCCTCTGCGTCACCCTTCAGTGCCTTTCCATCGCCCTTTAACGCATCCCTGTCATCTTACCCTGTCGCACTGGTACAAGCACCCTTTAACACCTCTGCATATTTGTCCCCTTTAAATTTAAAGCTTCTCCATTGCCCATTAATGCATTTTAACGCCTCCTCATTGATTGTAAACAAATTCTCGTTATCACATTAAGTTTTCTTTTGTGACATTTTTTGACAAAATGTTACATATATTTCTAATAAACATTAAATTGATGACAATTTGAATACTGTTACACGTATGAATATATGAATAAATTAATTGTGTTGTTGATTTTTGTGACCTTGTGCTACTCTCCTTTTTTTATTATGATGTTGGCCTATATAATTGTAATGAACATCCCAGAATGTTTTTGTGTCAAGTATATATAATATATAGACATGTTGGTGGGTTTTTTTAATTCTTGGCTTTTAAATGTGAATGGTTAAATGTTGTTTAGGCCACATACTCATGATATTGGCAGAATGTTTGGAGGCCACCTTGACGACCATATTGTGTGTAATCGTATTTGGAACTTCAAATTTGTCATTAAATAAATAAATAAAAATAACTGTTTGTCTGGTCATGTTTAGGCCTATGTGTAATTATTACATCATCAACTATAAATTATAGATCAAAATGAATGTTTTTTTCATATCCTCAACTTGGCTAAACATGCCCTTGAACAGATGGTTGTCTTTATTACTTTCTGATCGCACCACTATGCCGGGCATGCTCGAAAACAATATGGCTGATGACACCAAATCTGATTCTATTCTGTCGAAAATGATAACAATTTATGGTTTGAATTGCACAAATAGCGACCATCCTGGGCTTTAGCAATACTGCCATACTGTACTTTGTGACCAGACTATACTATTTCGGGAATACCTGTAAACCTTATCGTAGACACCAAACTCACCTACTTCTATTTTGTGGAAAACTATATAAATGTATTGTTTGAGATTGAACAAATGGCGGCCACCTTGTATTTTATGCACAATGCAATATCTAATGTGCTTCCTGGTCAGACTACAAAGTCTGGCGTTCCAGAACACCTTATGGCAGACACCAAAATCACGAATCTGTTTCTATTCTGAAGAAAATGATATCAATTTATTGTTTGACCTTGAACAAATGGTGGCCATATTAGATTTTACCCACAATGCGATGTAATAAATATTTTCTGGACATGCCATTATATCGGGCGTACCAGAAAACCCCATGGTAGACACCAAAATCACGAATCTGCTACTATTCTGAAGAAAAGGATATCAATTTATTGTTTAACCTTGAACATATGCCGGCCATTTTGAATTTTACCTACAATACAAAGTTCTAAAGTACGTTCTGGCCATGCCACTATGTCGGGCGTCCCAGAAAACCCCATTGTAGACACCGAAATCACGAATCTGCTACTGTTAGTTTCACTAAACACTACTGTTAGTCGAGACGATGATAAGTTAATATAAAGTGGCGAGCCATACCAAAGAGATCTTAATTCAGAATGGATTTGCACAGCAGAGATATACAGATCTTATGGATTATCAGAATGACTCAGAACACACCAGCTAGCCGGGCCACAGAGAAGGTTGCGAGCATACACGGCAGCGGCTGAGTATAATGCTGACCACAGACATCGGTCAAGCCAAATAAGCGAGCCTCGCAGTGGCAAGAGATGAGGTCAGCTCAGAATATATATACTGACCGGATGGATCAAGGAGCCACGATCAGCGTGTGGAGAGACAGAGATAGAGTACTATCCCAGTGAGCATCGCTAATACCGAACGCCATATAAGGCGACGGAATCGAGAAGTACCGAGCCGGGATAGGCAGAACAAAGGGAGGCTGCATATATAAGCCGAGCGGCATGTAGAGCGGGAGAGACTGGAGGCTTGAGGATTATTAAGTTCAGGACAGAGTAGTAGTAGTAGTAAATCATTGCTTTACGTCACTTTTCGGCACAAAAGGTCTTTTAAGTGACATTATAATACGATAAAAACGTTGTAGTCAATTAATGAGATGAATGATGTACAGATGATGATGTGAGGGTGGGGGTGATAGGGCATGGTGGGTTATTGAGAGCGTTTTCCTTCGCTCGCCCGATAAGGGGTTCTGGGCATGTCTAGGGGATATACCCTCAGACATGCCCAGACGGCCGGAGACTTGAGTTTCGCTGTACAATTTAATGATGAAACTCTGTGGCATTTCGCGCAGCTCCGCTTTCCTCAGGTCGGATAGTCCCCAGAGTAACAATAGGAAGGATCACTCCCTCCGGGTAACTCCATTCATCCCACGTGAGAGACCTAATGTCAAAAACGCTATTGCCGGTTATTTAAGGCTACCACGGCCTACATCAGCGCTAGCACTGATGCGGGTGCTGCATTGGCTCCGCTGTTGAGCGGAGGAACCAAGTTACGCCACTGGCAATCCGCCCGAAGATTATAGCCAGATACGAGGAGGCTGCAGCTGCCCTTGGATGATTGCTGTAGACTAGTGCTTCGTACAATGCCGTAACAGCATCCAACAGACGAAACATATCCCTAATGACCCTCCCCGGATGGGGGCGAAAAGTACTACTACTAGCAATCATCCCAGTACCCCTCAGGACAGAGAGAATGAGTGACTAACAAATGGACGTAAGAGTGAAGGACGTAGGAGAGCGGACCAGATCAATGCTAAGACGATAATCGTTCCTGGACTACCAGGATTGATAACTCGAGCTAGCAATAAGGATTATACATCAACACGAAGCTCTCTCACTCACGGAATGAAAGTTATAGTGCCATTCAGTTTACTAACAACGGAATATTGTGACTGGAAGCTAATCCAGTGAACGTCTACCAACCAGATCTCTGTGTATACTAGTGAAATAGCTCGCCGCCAGTAAACCGACTGATTATCTAAAGCAACAGCTTGGTACCATTCAGACATTGATTCAAATGTACATGTCTAAATCTAATAAATCTAAAATGATGTTAAGAGCATCTGAAGACTTGGATCGTCTCTACACGGCATATTTCATGTATGTCGTGTCCACGTAACTCCCATGTTATCTCAATCTATCACTTAACAATACCGTAAGTTAGCCGCCGTTATTCTTACAATTAATTGCTGATAGCCCTCCAGTCAGGAATTAATACTTGGTGGAGAACCTAAATGAATACTTGATGTGAGAATCTCGAGTTTAAATCCAGTGGAGATGTTGACTAATATTTGGTGATTAACAACTTACCAAATTGTGATTAAACAGATAACTATGAAGGAGTGATTTATGTTCATCATCAAGAAAATTACGGATGAACAGAAGCGATCACGAAAGTACGCAGAGAACAGGACCTCTAACAAGGTTAAGAAGTAAGCATTTAAAAAGAAATAGAAACAAAGAAGTAGATGAAAACATAAACAGAGAAATGACGACATTAGACGCAACAACAGCGGTAGTTAACGAAGGTAACGACATTGTTTTGGACCCGACAGTGCTTTCTAATATTAAAGCAAAACTGCACACATTAGCAGACAAGTTGGAGACAAAAACGACAATACAAAAGACAATGCCAGGTGAGGATGGGTTAGTGCCTGAGAAGTTCACAGGTGAATTTTATTCAAACCCAGATACATTTATAAATAGATTTAACGGGTATACAGAGTATAGAAACGCCACAAATAAAAAAATTCTAAAATTATTTCCGATAATGTTGAATAAACGTGCTTATGAGTGGTATCAATCACTACATGAAGACATAAAAAATGATTGGAACGATTTAAAGAATGAATTTAATGAAACGTATGGCCCAACATCAAAATCATTCGTGGAACAATCATTATTGTTGGACAAGACGCAAGGCAAAAGCGAATCAGTTAGAGACTATGCAGCGGAAATGGCGAAGAGATTTTCTCTAGCAGGAATGTCAGCAGCAGAATCAAGGGAAATATTTATGACAGGACTAAAGATAGAATTGAAGCCATACGTAATATCGAAGACGCCCAGCACATGGAGTGAAGCTGAAAAGTGGCAATTGAAGCTGAGCAGATATATGCAATGCAAGAAGAAGCGATGAAAGCAACTTTCACAAAAATAATAAAGAAAGAAAAGAATATATAAACAACAAAGGTAGCTGCTATACGTAAGTTAGAAGAAAAGATGGAGTTATGTTTCCTGACAACACAAAGTCAAAAGGAGGACGAATATTGGCGGAATGGAGACAAACAGAAGAGACCAAAGGAACAAGGAGAAGGGTATAGAGGGAACAGACAACCCAGAGAACGCGAACAATATCACAGACGATGGAGGAGACAGGAACAAATGGAACAACCATCACCACGCACGAGAGATGGAAGACCAAGGTGCGAGATTTGCAAACGGATCGGACATAGCACGGGTTCTTGTAAAGTGGATATTATTTGTTATGGATGCGGAATCAGAGGACACATAAAAGCCGAATGTAGAAGAAACCGTCAGCTAGGACAACAATGGAATCAACAACAGAGACAAACAAGCAGGAAGTACGTAAATCCAAACCAACAACAGCGACAGTCAAGATACAAATACAAATTTAGCCAACGCCAAGAAAACTTCAACGCCTAGTGACCAAAACTGAGCCACTGGTACTAGGAACCAAAATAAGTAAAGAACAAGGAAAACAAAAACATCATAAACAACATAAACAACAATGTGTGAACAACGCCATAAACACAGAGAGTTTCGAAGGGAGTAAAATTCCTATCAAAATTAAAAATGTGAGTACAAACTGTTTAATCGACACTGGTGCCTTGACGTCTTTCATGTCAGCAAGATTTCTTGGAAAAATTGACGGCATGAAAACGTTACAAGTTGGAAGATGTAAAATGGGAAATACATGTAGTTTGGCAGATGCAACTGTCATACCTATCCTAGGCGAAAACAAATTGCCATGTTATATAAATAAGTTACGATATAACATAACATTTTCTGTTTTAAAAGAAATGCATGGAGATGTAATAATAGGACTATATTTTTTGCCAAACCACGTGGCTCATCTGAGAAAAGGATCAAAAGAAACAAAATTATCATCTTCAACAATACCGGTATATGCCAATTGCGCACTTATAGTGCCAGCACAATCAGAAGTTTTTGTTGCAGGTAATCTAAGTAGAGGCACAAAATTCGAAAATAAAACAGTTTTAGAATGCTTCCCTTTTCAAGACTTAGCAAGACGCAATGTTATTAGTATAGCATCTCTCGTTACAACAACATAGAACGTTATACCGATAAGATTGGCTAATTTTTCAGATCAGCCACAGGTAATTACCGTCTGTTAAAATAGTTGACCCTGATAGTTTTGTAGAACCAAAAAAAGTGTATAATCAGAAAGTGAACAAAGCGAGTAAAAATTTTAAAACCAAGAACGAAACAAAAAGTCAAAATTCAAAATTGCAGGAAAATAAGAGAAATGTTAATATTGATTTTTCACAAAGTCAATTAACAGAGAATTAGAAAATACAAATGCAAGAACTTGTGAATTCTTTTAAAGATTGTTTTGTAGATCCAAATACAAAGAAGCTAGGTTACACGGATATTGTACAACACAAAATTAAATTAAAACCAAACTCAAAACCAATTAGTAGATTTCCATATAGAATGAGTCCAAAAATGCGTTCAAAAATGGACAAAATAGTGAAAGAACAGGTAGAACAAAATATTATTGAGAAAACAACAGCAGGATAATATGCATCTCCAGCGCTATTAGTCAAAAAGAAAGGTAATGAAGGAATGAGACTTGTAATTGATTATCGCGGATTAAACGCTCAGACAATCGATCAATGTCTCGTAATACCAAGGCTAGATTCATTTTTGGATGACATAGGTCAAGGTTATCCTAAGTATTTCTCGACGATGGATCTTCAAAGTGAGTTTCATCTAATAGGATTAGATCAAAATTCAAAAGAATTAGCAGCATTTTTGACACCCCACGCTAAATATCAATATAAAAGAATGCCAATGGGATTGAAAGGGTCACCAATGACGTTTCAATCATTAATGGATAAAGTACTCGCAGGAATCAGGTTTAAATTCTGTTTAGCTTACTTAGATGATATTTGTTGTTGTAGTAGAGATCTTGAGACACATTTATTGCATTTAAAAGAAGTGTTTTTAAGATTGAGAAAAGCAAACTTAAAGTTAAAACCAAGTAAGTGTTTATTCGCAAGAGCAAAAGTACCGTTTTTAGGACATATACTGACACCCTCAGGAATCTTACCTGACCCAGACAAAATAAGTGCTTTCAGAACATATCCTGTGCCAAAATCTGTCAAAAATGTAAAACAATTTTTGGGCGCAACAGGATTTTATAGACGATTTATAGAGGGATATTCAAAAATAGCTAGACCATTACACTATTTAACACAAAAAAAGGAAATCAAGTTTTAATGGACAGAAGAATGTCAAAAAGCGTTTAATACACTAAAAGAAATACTGACAAGTGACAGTTTATTAGGATATCCAGATTTTTCAAAACAATTTATACTAGCGACAGATGCAAGTTCCATTGCCTTAGGTGGAACATTATCACAGAAAGATGAAAAACGATGTATAAAACTGATAGCATACACAGGCCGTAGTTTAACACCAGCAGAATCCAAATATAGTACAACTGAACAGGAGTTACTGGCCGTAATACATTCACTTAACCAGTTCGAAGTGTATTTGCAAGGCCAAAAATTCACGATTCAAACAGATCATTCAGCATTAAAATACCTTTTCGGACAAAAAGATTTAACACCTAGGTTGGCCAGATGGACACTAATTATACAAGGATTTAACTATGAGGTACAACATGTAAAAGGATCGGAGAATAACGTTCCCGATGCATTGAGTAGACGTGAATCAACTATACCAGAACAAACGTTGACGATTATATAGATAATTTTCCGGACATTAACGTTGTTGCAAATCAAGAAATAGAATCAGGTAACAAAAATATACAAAAAGTGAGCGATAGTGATGACAAAAATAAAAATTCAGATATAATTACACTAGGTGAGTAGAAAGTAAAGACAAATAACGATGATAATGAGGGTAAGGACCTAAAATAGTACATATAGATTTTGACGCACTATATCTTCCAAAACAGCGTAAAAATCACGCACACAACGTTGTGACAACATACGATGAGAATACCGCTGATGCAGATAACGGTGATGAGACACTATGTGAGCTAAAGCGGCTATTCCAAACAGACGCAACAAAACAAGTAAGTCGAGGTAGAATTTATTTTAGAGAACCAATTGAAGAGATAATTGAACACGATAATGACAGACCACTTATGACAAAATTATCAAAAGAAGTAGAGTATCAAAGTAAAAAGATAAAAAAAATGAGAATGTGTTAAATAAGTTAGACGGTGAAATAAATATCATTCGAGCAGATACGTCAGCAGAAAATAATGATACACAAAATAAAAATGATAATACAAATACAGGGAAAACACAAAGTAAGTCAGAAAAGAGAGAACAAAAGCTAATCCCAAAACTTATACAAGATGTAGAGGAGATATAATATGATATTGAGATAAATACCGAAGAGATAATAAAAGCGCAGGGAAACGATTCGTTCTATGAACCGATATTAGAGTATCTGAAATATTAAATACTACAGAGGGATCGAAAAGAGGCTAGAGCTATAATATTACGGGAAGAGGATTACGTAATAATAAACGGATTATTATATCACATTTTTACACCATTAGGCTCAAAAGCAGCCGAAACAAAAGCTCAGTTAGTAGTACCAAGAGAGATGGTAAAGACAATATTGGAGTTACATCATGACACGTCATTTAGTGGACACTTAAGTGTACCAAATATGATGAGTATAATAAGACCACATTATTATTGGCCAAAAATGATAAAGGGTGTGGTGGACTATTATGTAAGTTGCCAAGCTTGTAACGCAACAAAACGATTTACAAGAACAGTTAAGCCACCTTTGCAACTGTTTGACATAAGTCCATCACCTTTTTATCATATTGGGATCAGATAGGACCATTACCCGGAACAGACAGAGGACATCTGTATATTAACTTGGCCAAGTCATGCAATAACAGGAGAGGACTTTTCAGAAGGTTTTTATGACAATGGAGTGTGTTATGTCGGATCACTTAAGGTCATAAGCACTGATAATATATCTTGTTTTTTATCTACATTATTCAAAGGGTTATGTACAGCCTATGGCATATCCCATAGGTTGTCCAGTTCATTAAAACATCCACACAGGGAGCAGTTGAAAGAACAAATAGAAGTATATTATCAGTACTAAGGGCATATACAAATACTAGACAGACAGATCAGGACATATATATTCCAGCAGCGGCTTTTGCTTTGAATTCAAGCGATAGCTATGCACTGAAATATAGCCCGCTCCTTATGATTTACGGTAGAAATCCAACTGTCCCAACTGACATGAATAAATTAGACCCGTTGGAATTCCCAAGACCAGGGACCGTATTCTCGTACAAGTTACAATATATCGTAGGCTTCTGATTGGTCGAGATGGCCATCTCGACCAATCAGAAGCCTACGATATATCGTAACTTGTACGAGAATACGGGCCCAGTGATAGATCATTCAGTGTCAATGCTCCAAACACAAGAGAAAATACATAAATTGGCAACAGAAGACTTTCAGCGAACACAGAGTCGTATGAAGGAGAGACACGATAAAAATGCAACAGATATTCCTTTTAAAGCCGGAGACATAGTATGGCTGCATGTACCAAAGTTATACAAGCAGCGTACTAAGTTAAAACTGCAGCCGGTTTTCCAAGGATTTATATTATAGTTCGATTTTCCAGCGTAAGTACATGTATACTTAGACAGCTTACGGACGGAAAATTTATAGATAAATCAGTTACAGTAAGCAGACTGAAACGAGTCGCGACGGAAAATCATATGGATATGACAAAAGAGGTACGTAATCAGCAAGAAACAAATCAACAGGCTGAAATAAAATCTCAGAAACAAGGACAGACAATGGGAAACAAAAATCGTAGAGATAAAAATATTGGTACAAACAAAGGTAAGCCGATACATACAGATAGGGGAGATACCCTACATATACATACAGATAGGAGAGATAACCTACAGCCAGCAGCGCGTAAGGTAAGAGAATCAGACGTATACCACGAAATTAAGGAGATTACCAAAAGCTCACAAGCAGCAGGTAGTCCAATTAGAGTAGAGGTGAGATTTATAGACGGAGATATCAGATGGTTACCATTAGAATGTCTTAATACACAAGCAGTAACACTATACAGAAGTCTAAATCTAAAAGTATATAAGGTAAGGGATCTGAGAACAAGGAAATGAATATTATAAATAATGTGCGAGGAATTATTGTCAGGAGAATATAAGGATTTAATCTAAAAAGTATCTAATTACAAAACAAAAAAAAATCCCACTTTAAAAATGACAAATGAAAAGGTTACAAGTAAAATAGAGAGAGAGAAGAAAAAAAAAGTTGATAAAAGGTACAGAAAAACATAATGCGAAGTAACGAATTACTGCATTAAAGATAAAAGTAGAGCTATTATTATTAAACGATATGGAGAAAACGAAAACGATGTAATTTCGTTTTCTATGTAAAGAAAATTTTCGTTGCTTTATCTTTCTGAGATGTTTATAGTATATTATTTTAAAAACATTACAAAGAAGTCTCGGAAGCCAAGAAAAAATCATGTATCAAATCAGGAAGTAATTACCCCTGTAAGATAGATGATGAAATTTAGACAAGAAGGAAACTAAAATATGAAAAGAAAAAGTAAATAATAAAACATAACAACGGGATTGAATACATAAAGTAATCATTACGAGAGGATAGCAGAAAAGAAACTTGAGGGCACAAGTTTAAAAACAAAAATAACATAGGAAAAACAGAACAATATAATTAACAGAGTAATTATAGAGACAGATTACGAAAGAGAGGTTTTCATTAACACTTCAGGCATGAAAATGATGTAAATAACATAGGTTAGTAATATGTTAAATACGTCGAAAGTTAAAATATCGAAGAGAAAATATAGCAGATGACAGCGGATATAAGAGAAGTTGTCACGAAAAAGTGATAGAGAAAATCTATGGGAGAAGTTTACAGGTATTTATGAGCAAATTATAGAGAGAAAACAAATATGATTATATTGAAGAGACAATGTGTAAAAGAATATAGATCGCACACGTAAAATGAGGAAATAAAATAATAACTAAGTAAAAGACCAATGGTTGAAGTAAGACGGAGAGTAATAGGTGTGTTCATAGAATATAGGGATCGAAAAAAACACCAGCTGATTAACAGGAAATGGTAGGTTAAAAATAGGATAAGATACGGTGCGTGATGAGACCCATTTCCCAGCTATATTAGATTCATTATTGTGGGGAGCCTCCGTGACCGAGAGGTAGCGTGCTCGACTTCAGACCGCCAGGGCTCGAATTTTGAATCCTGCGTCTGGAGGGCAGTGTCATCTCATTCATCTCACCATCCTCAAGAGGTTCTTCTGGCCCAGTTTAGCCTATATGTGCACAAATGTTGCGTTAACCCCATTCATTTCATTTTGGTGGCGGCCAAGCGACGAATCAATCTAGTTAATCTATACTATTTCCAAACAAATATCAAATTAGTCCTCTACTTGCCAATAAGTAGGCCAATATTGAGATTTGATGTCGCTCTTCTCTCTGTACAATCCCCATCAAAAAAAAACTTCATAGAAACTATGACTATTTTTAAATGTTCCAACCTTATTTTTTAAAATGCAATTTATTGCACATACTAGTGCTAAAGCCGTGTTCTATATTCGTCTTATGTGTTCTGTGTATCATTAAGATGGTAGAGGGTTTTTTCCAGCTTTCTACGCGAATTGCAAATAAACATTCTTTTTTCTGTCAACAAGACCACCAAATTAGTTCAGATTAGTTGAGTTGGTTTATAATTTAAAAAATACTGGGGTTTTCAGAAAATATATTCTTACTTTCAGTCATTTATCATTAAAAAAATTAGATCATCTTTACGTTTTAATGATAAATGACTGACAGTTAAGATACGCTTTGAAAAAAAATATCAGCTATACAAAGGGAAAAACAATGACAAATATAAATCACAGAAAGCTATTTCTTTTTGTTAAATTTATATTATCAAATTTTTTATGTAGTAATTATAGTAATTATAACTGAATATTATATTTAAATGTGTGTATGTGTATATACGTATATCTAAAAAATGTACATGTAATTGACGCCAGCGCTCTCCTGGCATATGTATACCTGTATATGTCTGTCTTGCCTCTCTGGAGGTCATCAGAAATAAATACTTGTTACTTGGTATCACTAATGCCGTGTTAATAATGCCCGGGTATCTAGTCACCTACCCTGAAAGGACTGAGTGATACCAATGTGGCCAAAGAGTTCATTAATAATGCTGCACAATCTTGGGGTCGGTAGTTCGATCGATTAGGGCAGATAGTTGTGAGCTGTTCCAATACTGTTACACGAATATATATAGCTTTAACACACTGTTGTGACATTGGCCAAGTACATTAAACTGTTGATTTAATGATATTGTGAATATATTTACTTCATGTTTCCTTTGTTATTTTCAGCTGCTTTGTCCACCTCTGATGCGTTCACGTACCATAAACCACTGGACGATACAGTCTCGTACGAACTGCCACCATTTGATGCAACTACGTACGAAAATATACCAGCTGACATAAACGCATATGAAATGTCGTGTCACGATACAAAATCTTCTGAAACGGAGATAAGAACATATGAGGCAATTCAGTAACATTAAATCTGGAGAACGCACGAACATGGGCAACAAGAGAACGATGTACGCATTACAGTGGTAGCCCAGCCAATGTCGGACGCACAGTTTACGACACTGGTCCAAATGTAACCTAGCTTTTTTTTGGTCATCATCATGTGGAGGTAGTTTGTGGACATTTGGCTCACAATAGAAACAAGGCAATGTTAGGGGAGCACACTATACAGTGACTCGACATTATGCTAGCAATGATTCGCAATTGTAACCATAATCTAAATACCGTGGAAGCATCCAAACACCCCTCGGCTGATGTAATGACTCAAATGGCCACAAATTTGACACAACTGCTGCCAATCTCGAAGACTACAAAAACGTATATGAGCCATTCTAAGCCAAACGGGGGTACTTTTTGTCCA
The DNA here is from genome assembly GCA_964017125.1 of Flabesymbios commensalis. Classification (NCBI taxonomy): domain Eukaryota; kingdom Metazoa; phylum Annelida; class Polychaeta; order Terebellida; family Flabelligeridae; genus Flabesymbios; species Flabesymbios commensalis. The sequence goes on from OZ024903.1 coordinate 101,718,170, forward strand.
CAACTATAGTCGGATTCACATCAACCGTGCTTTTCGCTGATTTCTCAGGCAATTCTCAACCAATTGTCATGAAATTTTACAAGCACTATTTTTTATCGATGGGACAACTACTGAAAATTTCATTGAAAAATATTGTATCTTTTTAAAGGTAATCTTCTTCTTCTTTACTAGCAAAGCTCACTAATGAGTAATGTGGCAATGAGTTGTCAGAGGCGTGCAACAAACACAAATGTCCGAAAGTAGATAGAACCGTGTGCCAACCGACCACAGACCATGTTGACTATTTTGTTATGTTGCTGATTTGACATTGGCTTCCTGTCAAGTTTCGCATTCATTTTAAAATAATTGCAATAACTTTTCGAGCCCTAAAAGACAACCAACCGGCATATCTGCCTGACTTACTCGCTCGGCCGGAATGCTTAAAATATCTACACTCCACATATTCAAATAGAATGATTTATTGTTCCTCGTATAAAAATTAATACTTGGTCAAGAGCTTTCTCTATATCTGGCCCAGCCTTACGGAACGCCCTGCCTGTGCCCGTACATAATGCCGAAATAATTTTGAATTCAGGAAATTCTGTGAAACAATCATGCACAGTGACGTCACTCAGTGAAAACAAGGTTACATGTGTACATAACACCCCCTCCCCCATACTTCATTCTGTGAAACGCAGTGAAGTCACTCGGTGAAAACAAGGTTATATAAGAACCCTCCCCCATACTTCATAGTATTAGCCAGCTCGGTGAAAACAAGCAGGTCGAGGTCATTGAGTTTCACAGAATTACTTAAATCTCACATATTTGATTTATCTGGCTTCTAGCTCCTCAGTAGTCCAGCTCCCTGTTGACGAACCTGTCTTGGTCTGGACTTCGACACAAGATCGCGCTAAGGATTTGTGCGCCTCTGAGCCCGGTCCGCTGAGGAAATAGGCACTATAGAATCCAAATGACGAGTGACCAAGATCACTTTTGAAGTGGCCTCGATAAATTTTAAATTGGCTGTGATCACTTCTTCGGTGGCCAAGTTCACTTTTGTAGTGTCTGTGATAACTTTTAAAATGGCTGTAATCACTTCCTCAGTGGCCAAGATCACTTTTGTAGTGGTTGAGACAACCTTGATCACTTCTTCAGTAGCCAATATCACCTTCCTAGTGGCTGAGATACCTTTTAACGTGGCTGTGGTCACTTCTTCAGTGGCCTTTACACTTTTGTAGTGACTAAGATCAGTTTTGTTGTGGCTGCGATAACCCTTAGAGTAACTGTGATCACTTCCGCAGTGGTCAAGATCACAGTGGCTGAGATAACTTTTAAAGTGGCTGTGATCACTAGTTTTCTTTAGTGGCCAAGATATTTTATTTGTAGTGGCCAAGATCACTTTCTAGTGGCTGCCATCAGTTTGTCGGTGGTCAAGATGATATCACCTTTGTATTGGCTGCGATAACTTTTAAAGTGACTGTGATTACTCCTTCGGTGGCCAAGATCACTTTTGTACCGAGTGAGGCAACTTTTAAAGTGGCTGTGATCATTTCTGCAGTGGCCAAAATCACTTTTGTACTGGCTGATATAACATTTAAAGAGGTTGTCATCACTTTTTCAGTTGTTAAGATCACCTTTGTAGTGACCAAGATCACTTTTTTAGTGGCTGACATCAGTTAACATGTTAGTGGTCAAGCTCACCTTTGTTGTGGCTGCGGTCACTTCTTCAGTGGTCAAGATCACTTTTTTAGTGACCAAGATCATTTTTGTAGTGGTTGCGATAATTTTTAGAGTAACTGTGATCACTTCTTGAGTGCCCAAAATCACTGTTGTAGTGGCCTAGACAACTTTGATCACTTCTTCAGAGGCTAAGATGGTTTTCGTAGTGAGTGAGATAACTTTTAAAGTGGCTGTGATCACTTTTTCGGTGGCCAACATCACTTTTTTTGTGACACAAAGATCATTTTTTAGTGGCTGACATGAGTTGGTCAGTTGCCAAGATCGTATTTTGTAGTGGCTGCGATAACTTTTAAAGTGGTTGTGATCACCTCTTCATTGGCCAAGATCACCTTTGTTGTAACTAGTCCAGTTGCCACCCCTATCAGTTATGTAGCTAACAATGTTGTTGTCAGAAGTGTATTGTTTTTTATGGTTTCGCACTCACATGGATGTGTAGAGCAAATTTAGCTTGGTTGCCATAGAGAAAACATTGGGGGGATTTTTAATTTGCATAAATCCAAGATGGCCGCCATGACCGTGGATGGCATAAATTTCAATCCAGACGACGTATAGACACATGTCATAGTGGACTTTGTAATTAAAAAGAACTTTCAAATTGATACAGAAAGATGCAATTTGGCACAGATATTCTTCGTCGCCTTTTATCGAATCCATTGACCAAATCATCCGTTAACACCTTTACATTGCTCTTTAGTGCCTCCCTTTGCTTTTTAACGCACCCAAATCGCCCCTTCAACACATCCCCATCATCATTTAGCGCATTACTTTCACAGTCACTTTAACGCCTCCTCGTTGAACTTTGAGGCCTTCTCATCACCCTTTAGTGCATCTCCAGCGACTTTTAACACAACTCAACACATTCCTCGTCTTTTATTGCTTCCTTGTAACCTTTTAGAGCACCCCGTCGCACTTAATGCCTTGCCATTGCCCTTTAACATCCTTTATAAATGCATCTTCGTCATTCTTAACAGAAAACAATCTATTTTCTGTAGCAATATGTGTCACATCTAGATAAAATACACAAGGAAATCTTTATGTTGAAATTATGTAGATACCTTAGAACACTAGTATTCCCATTGCCCTGCAACTCCCCTCCATCACCCCTTATTGCCTCTCCATTGCTATTTAAAGGCTCATCGTCGCATTTTAACTGCTCTCTGTTGCCCTTTAAATTTTTCTGTCACTTTTCAACGCCTCTCCATCACCCTTTAACGCCTATCCATTACCCTCTAACACCTTTCTACCGCTCTGTAGCACCTCCTATGTAACGCTTCCTCGTTGTCCTTTAATGCATATCCATAGCCTTTGAACACCTCTCCATAACTCTTTTTAACACCTTCCCGTCGCCCTTTAATGCTACTCAGTCGCCTTTTAGTCCCGCTTTGTCTCTCTATAATGCCCCTTCCTTACACTTTAACGCCACCAGTAGCCCTTTAACGCCTCTCAGTCTCCCTATAATTGCTTCTCGTAATTTTTAAACACTCTCTCATCGCCATGGAACAACTTCCAATATCCATTTAACGCCTGTCCATCGCCATTTAATACCTCTCAGTCATCTTTTAATGAACCCCGCCGCATTTTAACGCATTTCCGTCATTCTTTAGCTCTTCTCCATTTCCCATAAACGCCCTCCTCATCAGTCTTTACCGCATTTCTGTCATCCTTTAACACCTCTCCGTCGCCTTTTAACACCTTCCATCGATATCTAAGGCCTTTTCTTCGCCCTTCAGCGATTCTCTGTGGCCCTTTAACGCCGCTTTTTCGCCTTTTAGCACCTGTTCGTTGCCCTTTAATACATATCCACTGCCATTTAGCGCATCTACGCCGCTCCTTAAAGCCTCTCGTTCACCCTTTCACGCCTGCCTATGCCTCCACATTGCCTTGTAATGCACACTTTTTTTACATGCTTTAAATACTCTTCTTCACCCTTTAACAGCTCCTTACCGCCCCTGTTGCCTTTTTGTTCTTTTACGCTTTCTCATTGCACTTGCGCATCTCCCTTTAACGCCTCTCGGTCGCCCTTTCTCGTCGCTCTCAACAATATCCATCAGTGATGTTGGCAGTGGTAGCCTTAAACAACCAGCAATAGAGTGCTTGACATCAGGGTCCCCAACGTGGGATGAATAGAGATATTCTCAGCTGTTGTTACTCTGCATGGGCCTAACCGACCCGAGGATAGCTCTGTGTTTTGAACAAAAAAACAGAGTCTATGGACGTCTGGGCATGTCTGGGGGTAAATCCTCTGGACATACCGGAACCCCTTACAACCCACCATGCCCTAGCTCCCCACCCTCACGTCATCATGTTTTCATCATTCATCTCATCAATGGACTGCACTGTTTTTATTGTATTACAATATCACTTAAATGACCTTAAGTGCCGAAAAAGAGTAGAGCAATAATTTACTACAACTTAAACATACCCCATCACCTTAACACCCTCCCATTTAATCCCTCTGCGTCACCCTTCAGTGCCTTTCCATTGCCCTTTAACGCATCCCTGTCATCTTACCCTGTCGCACTGGTACAAGCACCCTTTAACACCTCTGCATATTTGTCCCCTTTAAATTTGAAGCTTCTCCATTGCCCATTAATGCATTTTAACGCCTCCTCATTGATTGTAAACAAATTCTCGTTATCACATTAAGTTTTCTTTTGTGCCATTTTTTGACAAAATATTACATATATTTCTAATAAACATTAAATTGATGACAATTTGAATACTGTTACACGTATGAATATATGAATAAATTAATTGTGTTGTTGATTTTTGTGACCTTGTGCTACTCTCCTTTTTTTATTATGATGTTGGCCTATATAATTGTAATGAACATCCCAGAATGTTTTTGTGTCAAGTTTATATAATATATAGACATGTTGGTGTTTTTTTTTAATTCTTGGCTTTTAAATGTGAATGGTTAAATGTTGTTTAGGCCACATACTCATGATATTGGCAGAATGTTTGGAGGCCACCTTGATGACCATATTGTGTGTAATCGTATTTGGAACTTCAAATTTGTCATTTAATAAATAAATAAAAAGAACTGTTTGTCTGGTCATGTTTAGGCCTATGTGTAATTATTACATCATCAACTATAAATTATAGATCAAAATGAATGTTTTTTTCATATCCTCAACTTGGCTAAACATGCCCTTGAACAGATGGTTGTCTTTATTACTTTTTGATCGCACCACTATGCCGGGCATGCTCGAAAACAATATGGTTGATGACACCAAATCTGATTCTATTCTGTCGAAAATGATAACAATTTATGGTTTGAATTGCACAAATAGCGACCATCCTGGGCTTTAGCAATACTGCCATACTGTACTTTGTGACCAGACTATACTATTTCGGGAATACCTGTAAACCTTATCTTAGACACCAAACTCACCTACTTCTATTTTGTGGAAAACCATATAAATGTATTGTTTGAGATTGAACAAATGGCGGCCACCTTGTATTTTATGCACAATGCAATATCTAATGTGCTTCCTGGTCAGACTACAATGTCTGGCGTTCCAGAACACCCTATGGCAGACACCAAAATCACGAATCTGTTTCTATTCTGAAGAAAATGATATCAATTTATTGTTTGACCTTGAACAAATGGTGGCCATATTAGATTTTACCCACAATGCGATGTCATAAATATTTTCTGGACATGCCATTATATCGGGCGTACCAGAAAACCCCATGGTAGACACCAAAATCACGAATCTGCTACTATTCTGAAGAAAAGGATATCAATTTATTGTTTAACCTTGAACATATGCCGGCCATTTTGAATTTTACCTACAATACAAAGTTCTAAAGTACGTTCTGGCCATGCCACTATGTCGGGCGTCCCAGAAAACCCCATTGTAGACACCAAAATCACGAATCTGCTACTGTTAGTTTCACTAAACACTACTGTTAGTCGAGACGATGATAAGTTAATACAAAGTGGCGAGCCATACCAAAGAGATCTTAATTTAGAATGGATTTACACAGCAGAGATATACAGATCTTATGGATTATCAGAATGACTCAGAACACACCAGCTAGCCGGGCCACAGAGAAGGTTGCGAGCATACATGGCAGCGGCTGAGTATAATGCTGACCACAGACATCGGTCAAGCCAAATAAGCGAGCCTCGCAGTGGCAAGAGATGAGGTCAGTTCAGAATATATATACTGACCGGATGGATCGAGGAGCCACGATCAGCGTGTGGAGAGACAGAGATAGAGTACTATCCCAGTGAGCATCGCTAATACCGAACGCCATATAAGGTGACGGAATCGAGAAGTACCGAGCCGGGATAGGCAGAACAAAGGGAGGCTGCATATATAAGCCGAGCGGCATGTAGAGCGAGAGAGACTGGAGGCTTGAGGATTATTAAGTTCAGGACAGAGTAGTAGTAGTAGTAAATCATTGCTTTACGTCACTTTTCGGCACAAAAGGTCTTTTAAGTGACATTATAATACGATAAAAACGTTGTAGTCAATTAATGAGATGAATGATGTACAGATGATGATGTGAGGGTGGGGGTGATAGGGCATGGTGGGTTATTGAGAGCGTTTTCCTTCGCTCGCCCGATAAGGGGTTCTGGGCATGTCTAGGGGATATACCCTCACACATGCCCAGACGGCCGGAGACTTGAGTTTCGCTGTACAATTTAATGATGAAACTCTGTGGCATTTCGCGCAGCTCCGCTTTCCTCGGGTCGGATAGTCCCCAGAGTAACAATAGGAAGGATCACTCCCTCTGGGTAACTCCATTCATCCCACGTGAGAGACCTAATGTCAAAAACGCTATTGCCGGTTATTTAAGGCTACCACGGCCTACATCAGCGCTAGCACTGATGCGGGTGCTGCATTGGCTCCGCTGTTGAGCGGAGGAACCAAGGTACGCCACTGGCAATCCGCCCGAAGATTATAGCCAGATACGAGGAGGCTGCAGCTGCCCTTGGATGATTGCTGTAGACTAGTGCTTCGTACAATGCCGTAACAGCATCCAACAGACGAAACAGATCCCTAATGACCCTCCCCGGATGGGGGCGAAAAGTACTACTACTAGCAATCATCCCAGTACCCCTCAGGACAGAGAGAATGAGTGACTAACAAATGGACGTAAGAGTGAAGGACGTAGGAGAGCGGACCAGATCAATGCTAAGACGATAATCGTTCCTGGACTACCAGGATTGATAACTCGAACTAGCAATAAGGATTATATATCAACACGAAGCTCTCTCACTCACGGAATGAAAGTTATAGTGCCATTCAGTTTACTAACAACGGAATATTGTGACTGGAAGCTAATCCAGTGAACGTCTACCAACCAGATCTCTGTGTATACTAGTGAAATGGCTCGCCGCCAGTAAACCGACTGATTATCTAAAGCAACAGCTTGGTACCATTCAAACATTGATTCAAATGTACATGTCTAAATCTAATAAATCTAAAATGATGTTAAGAGCATCTGAAGACTTGGATCGTCTCTACACGGCATATTTCATGTATGTCGTGTCCACGTAACTCCCATGTTATCTCAATCGATCACTTAACAATACCGTAAGTTAGCCGCCGTTATTCTTACAATTAATTGCTGATAGCCCTCCAGTCAGTAATTAATACTTGGTGGAGAACCTAAATGAATACTTGATGTGAGAATATCGAGTTTAAATCCAGTGGAGATGTTGACTAATATTTGGTGATTAACAACTTACCAAATTGTGATTAAACAGATAACTATGAAGGAGTGATTTATGTTCATCATCAAGAAAATTACGGATGAACAGAAGCGATCACGCAGAGAACAGGACCTCTAACAAGGTTAAGAAGTAAGCATTTAAAAAGAAATAGAAACAAAGAAGTAGATGAAAACATAAACAGAGAAATGACGACATTAGACGCAACAACAGCGGTAGTTAACGAAGGTAACGACATTGTTTTGGACCCGACAGTGCTTTCTAATATTAAAGCAAAACTGCACACATTAGCAGACAAGTTGGAGACAAAAACGACAATACAAAAGACAATGCCAGGTGAGGATGGGTTAGTGCCTGAGAAGTTCACAGGTGAATTTTATTCAAACCCAGATACATTTATAAATAGATTTAACGGGTATACAGAGTATAGAAACGCCACAAATAAAAAAATTCTGAAATTATTTCCGATGATGTTGAATAAACGTGCTTATGAGTGGTATCAATCACTACATGAAGACATAAAAAATGATTGGAACGATTTAAAGAATGAATTTAATGAAACGTATGGCCCAACATCAAAATCATTCGTGGAACAATCATTATTGTTGGACAAGACGCAAGGCAAAAGCGAATCAGTCAGAGACTATGCAGCGGAAATGGCGAAGAGATTTGCTCTAGCAGGAATGTCAGCAGCATTCAATGGAAATATGTATGACAGGACTAAAGATAGAATTGAAGCCATACGTAATATCGAAGACTCCCAGCACATGGAGTGAAGCTGAAAAGTGGCAATTGAAGCTGAGCAGATATATGCAATGCAAGAAGAAGCGATGAAAGCAACTTTCACAAAAATAATAAAGAAAGAAAAGAATATATAAACAACAAAGGTAGCTGCTATACGTAAGTTAGAAGAAAAGATGGAGTTATGTTTCCTGACAACACAAAGTCAAAAGGAGGACGAATATTGGCGGAATGGAGACAAACAGAAGAGACCAAAGGAACAAGGAGAAGGGTATAGAGGGAACAGACAACCCAGAGAACGCGAACAATATCACAGACGATGGAGGAGACAGGAACAAATGGAACAACCATCACCACGCACGAGAGATGGAAGACCAAGGTGCGAGATTTGCAAACGGATCGGACATAGCACGGGTTCTTGTAAAGTGGATATTATTTGTTATGGATGCGGAATCAGAGGACACATAAAAGCCGAATGTAGAAGAAACCGACAGCTAGGACAACAATGGAATCAACAACAGAGACAAACAAGCAGGAAGTACGTAAATCCAAACCAACAACAGCGACAGTCAAGAAACAAATACAAATTTAGCCAACGCCAAGAAAACTTCAACGCCTAGTGACCAGAACTGAGCCACTGGTACTAGGAACCAAAATAAGTAAAGAACAAGGAAAACAAAAACATCATAAACAACATAAACAACAATGTGTGAACAACGCCATAAACACAGAGAGTTTCGAAGAGAGTAAAATTCCTATCAAAATTAAAAAAGTACAAACTGTTTAATCGACACTGGTGCCTTGACGTCTTTCATGTCAGCAAGATTTCTTGGAAAAATTGACGGCATGAAAACGTTACAAGTTGGAAGATGTAAAATGGGAAATACATGTAGTTCGGCAGATACAACTGTCATACCTATCCTAGGCGAAAACAAATTGCCATGTTATATAAATAAGGTACGATATAACATAACATTTTCTGTTTTAAAAGAAATGCATGGAGATGTAATAATAGGACTATATTTTTTGCCAAACCACGTGGCTCATCTGAGAATAGGATCAAAAGGAACAAAATTATCATCTTCAACAATACCGGTATATGCCAATTGCGCACTTATAGTGCCAGCACAATCAGAAGTTTTTGTTGCAGGTAATCTAAGTAGAGGCACAAAATTCGAAAATGAAACAGTTTTAGAATGCTTCCCTTTTCAAGACTTAGCAAGACGCAATGTTATTAGTATAGCATCTCTAGTTACAACAACAGAAAACGTTATACCGATAAGATTGGCTAATTTTTCAGATCAGCCACAGGTAATTACCAAAGACCGACGAATAGCGTCTGTTAAAATAGTTGACCCTGATAGTTTTGTAGAACCAAAAAAAGTGTATAATCAGAAAGTGAACAAAGCGAGTAAAAATTTTAAAACCAAGAACGAAACAAAAAGTCAAAATTCAAAATTGCAGGAAAATAAGAGAAATGTTAATATTGATTTTTCACAAAGTCAATTACCAGAGAATTAGAAAATACAAATGCAAGAACTAGTGAATTATTTTAAAGATTGTTTTGTAGATCCAAATACAAAGAAGCTAGGTTACACGGATATTGTACAACACAAAATTAAATTAAAACCAAACTCAAAACCAATTAGTAGATTTCCATATAGAATGAGTCCAAAAATGCGTTCAGAAATGGACAAAATAGTACAAGAACAGGTAGAACAAAATATTATTGAGAAAACAACAGCAGGATAATATGCATCTCCAGCGCTATTAGTCAAAAAGAAAGGTAATGAAGGAATGAAACTTGTAATTGATTATCGCGTATTAAACGCTCAGACAATCGATCAATGTCTCGTAATACCAAGGCTAGATTCATTTTTGGATGACATAGGTCAAGGTTATCCTAAGTATTTCTCGACGATGGATCTTCAAAGTGAGTTTCATCTAATAGGATTAGATCAAAATTCAAAAGAATTAACAGCATTTTTGACACCCCACGCTAAATATCAATATAAAAGAATGCCAATGGGATTGAAAGGGTCACCAATGACGTTTCAATCATTAATGGATAAAGTACTCGCAGGAATCAGGTTTAAATTCTGTTTAGCTTACTTAGATGATATTTGTTGTTGTAGTAGAGATCTTGAGACACATTTATTGCATTTAAAAGAAGTGTTTTTAAGATTGAGAAAAGCAAACTTAAAGTTAAAACCAAGTAAGTGTTTATTCGCAAGAGCAAAAGTACCGTTTTTAGGACATATACTGACACCCTCAGGAATCTTACCTGACCCAGACAAAATAAGTGCTTTCAGAACATATCCTGTGCCAAAATCTGTCAAAAATGTAAAACAATTTTTGGGCGCAACAGGATTTTATAGACGATTTATAGAGGGATATTCAAAAATAGCTAGACCATTACACTATTTAACAAAAAAAAGGAAATCAAGTTTTAATGGACAGAAGAATGTCAAAAAGCGTTTAATACACTAAAAGAAATACTGACAAGTGACAGTTTATTAGGATATCCAGATTTTTCAAAACAATTTATACTAGCGACAGATGCAAGCTCCATTGCCTTAGGTGGAACATTATCACAGAAAGATAAAAAAGGATGTATAAAACTGATAGCATACACAGGCCGTAGTTTAACACCAGCAGAATCCAAATATAATACAACTGAACAGGAGTTACTGGCCGTAATACATTCACTTAACCAGTTCGAAGTGTATTTGCAAGGTCAAAAATTCACGATTCAAACAGATCATTCAGCATTAAAATACCTTTTCGGACAAAAAGATTTAACACCTAGGTTGGCCAGATGGACACTAATTATACAAGGATTTAACTATGAGGTACAACATGTAAAAGGATCGGAGAATAACGTACCCGATGCATTGAGTAGACGTGAATCAACTATACCAGAACAAACGTTGACGATTATATAGATAATTTTCCGGACATTAACGTTGTTACAAATCAAGAAATAGAATCAGGTAACAAAAATATACAAAAAGTGAGCGATAGTGATGACAAAAATAAAAATTCAGATATAATTACACTAGGTGAGTAGAAAGTAAAGACAAGCAACGATGATAATGAGGATAAGGACTTAAAATAGTACATATAGATTTTGACGCACTATATCTTCCTAAACAGCGTAAAAATCACGCACACAACGTTGTGACAACATACGATAAGAATACCGCTGACGCAGATAACGGTGATGAGACACTATGTGAGCTAAAGCGGCTATTCCAAACAGACGCAACAAAACAAGTAAGTCGAGGTAGAATTTATTTTAGAGAACCAATTGAAGAGATAATTGAACACGATAATGACAGACCACTTATTACAAAATTATCAAAAGAAGTAGAGTATCAAAGTAAAAAGATAAAAAAAATGAGAATGTATTAAATAAGTTAGACGGTGAAATAAATATCATTCGAGCAGATACGTCAGCAGAAAATAATGATACACAAAATAAAAATGATAATACAAATACAGGGAAAACACAAAGTAAGTCAGAAAAGAGAAAACAAAAGCTAATCCCAAAACTTATACAAGATGTAGAGAAGATAAAAGATGATATTGAGATAAATACCGAAGAGATAATAAAAGCGCAGGGAAACGATTCGTTCTATGAACCGATATTAGAGTATCTGAAATATTAAATACTACAGAGGGATCGAAAAGAGGCTAGAGCTATAATATTACGGAAAGAGGATTACGTAATAATAAACGGATTATTATATCACACTTTTACACCATTAGGCTCAAAAGCAGCCGAAACAAAAGCTCAGTTAGTAGTACCAAGAGAGATGGTAAAGACAATATTGGAGTTACATCATGACACGTCATTTAGTGGACACTTAAGTGTACCAAATATGATGAGTATAATAAGACCACGTTATTATTGGCCAAAAATGATAAAGGGTGTGGTGGACTATTATGTAAGTTGCCAAGCTTGTAACGCAACAAAACGATTTACAAGAACAGTTAAGCCACCTTTGCAACTGTTTGACATAAGTCCATCACCTTTTTATCATATTGAGATAGATCAGATAGGACCATTACCCGGAACAGACAGAGGACATCTGTATATTAACTTGGCCAAGTCATGCAATAACAGGAGAGGACTTTTCAGAAGGTTTTTATGACAATGGAGTGTGTTATGTCGGATCACTTAAGGTCATAAGCACTGATAATATATCTTGTTTTTTATCTACATTATTCAAAGGGTTATGTACAGCCTATGGCATATCACATAGGTTGTCCAGTTCATTAAAACATCCACACAGGGAGCAGTTGAAAGAACAAATAGAAGTATATTATCAGTACTAAGGGCATATACAAATACTAGACAGACAGATCAGGACATATATATTCCAGCAGCGGCTTTTGCTTTGAATTCAAGCGATAGCTATGCACTGAAATATAGCCCGCTCCTTATGATTTACGGTAGAAATCCAACTGTCCCAACTGACATGAATAAATTAGACCCGTTGGAATTCCCAAGACCAGGGACCGTATTCTCGTACAAGTTACGATATATCGTAGGCTTCTGATTGGTCGAGATGGCCATCTCGACCAATCAGAAGCCTACGATATATCGTAACTTGTACGAGAATACGGGCCCAGTAATAGATCATTCAGTGTCAATGCTCCAAACACAAGAGAAAATACATAAATTGGCAACAGAAGACTTTCAGCGAACACAGAGTCGTATGAAGGAGAGACACGATAAAAATGCAACAGATATTCCTTTTAAAGCCGGAGACATAGTATGGTTGCATGTACCAAAGTTATACAAGCAGCGTACTAAGTTAAAACTGCAGCCGGTTTTCCAAGGATTTATATTATAGTTCGATTTTTCAGCGTAAATACATGTATACTTAGACAGCTTACGGACGGAAAATTTATAGATAAATCAGTTACAGTAAGCAGACTGGAACGAGTCGCGACGGAAAATCATATGGATATGACAAAAGAGGTAAGTAACCAGCAAGAAACAAATCAGCAGGCTGAAATAAAATCTCAGAAACAAGGACAGACAATGAGAAACAAAAATCGTAGAGATAAAAATACTGGTACAAACAAAAGTAAGCCGATACATACATATAGGGGAGATACCCTACATATACATACAGATAGGAGAGATAACCTACAGCCAGCAGCGCCTAAGGTAAGAGAATCAGACGTATACCACGAAATTGAGAAGATTACCAGAAGCTCACAAGCAGCAGGTTGTCCAATTAGAGTAGAGGTGAGATTTATAGACGGAGATATCAGATGGTTACCATTAGAATGTCTTAATACACAAGCAGTGACACTATACAGAAGTCTAAATCTAAAAGTATATAAGGTAAGGAATCTGAGAACAAGGAAATGAATATTATAAATAATGTGCGAGGAATTATTGTCAGGAGAATATAAGGATTTAATCTAAAAAGTATCTAATTACAAAAGAAAAAAAATCCTACTTTAAGAATGACAAATATGAAAAGGTTACAAGTAAAATAGAGAGAGAGAAGAAAAAAAAAGTTGATGAAAGGTACAGAAAAACATAATGCGAAGTAACGAATTACAGCATTAAAGATAAAAGTAGAGCTATTATTATTAAACGATATGGAGAAAACGAAAACGATGTAATTTCGTCTCCTATGTAAAGAAAATGTTCGTTGCTTTATCTTTCTGAGATGTTTATCGTATATTATTTAAAAAACATTACGAAGTTTAGTCTCGGAAGTCAAGAAAAATTCATGTATCAAATCAGGAAGTAATTACCCCTGTAAGATAGATGATAGAAATTTAGACAAAAAGGAAACTAAAATATGAAAAGAAAAAGTAAATAATAAAACATAACAACGGGATAGAATACATAAAGTAATCATTACGATAAGATAGCAGAAAAAAAAATTGAGGGCACAAGTTTAAAAACAAAAATAACATAGGAAAAACATAACAATATAATTAACAGAGTAATTATAGAGACAGATTACGAAAGAGAGGTTTTCATTAACACTTCAGGCATGAAAATGATGTAAATAACATAGGTTAGTATAATGTTAAATACGTCGAAAGTTAAAATAGCGAAGAGAAAATATAGCAGATGACAGAGCGGATATAAGAGAAGTTGTCACGAAAAAGTGATAGAGAAAATCTACGGGAGAAGTTTACAGGTATTTATGAGCAAATTATAGAGAGAAAACAAATATGATTATATATAAGAGACAATGTGTGAAAGAATATAGATCGCACACGTAAAATGAGGAAATAAAATAATAACTAAGTAAAAGACCAATGGTTGAAGTAAGACGGAGAGTAATAGGTGTGTTCATAGAATATAGGGATCGGAAAAACACCAGCTGATTAACAGAAATTGGTAGGTTAAAAATAGGATAAGATACGGTGCGTGGTGTGACCCATCTCCCAGCCATACTAGATTCATTATTGTGGGGAGCCTCCGTGACCGAGAGGTAGCGTGCTCGACTTCAGACCGCCAGGGCTCGAATTTTGAATCCTGCGTCTGGAGGGCAGTGTCATCTCATTCATCTCACCATCCTCAAGAGGTTCTTATGGCCCAGTTTAGCCTATATGTGCACAAATGTTGCCTAAACCCCATTCATTTCATTTTGGTGGCGGCCAAGCGACGAATCAATCTAGTTAATCTATACTATTTCCAAAAAAATATCAAATTAGTCCTCTACTTGCCAATAAGTAGGCCAATATTGAGATTTGACGTCGCTCCTCTCTCTGTACAATCCCCATAAAAAAAACTTCATAGAAACTATGACTATTTTTAAATGTTCCAACCATTTTTTTTAAATTGCAATTTATTGCACATACTAGTGTTAAAACCGTGTTCTATATTCTTCTCATGTGTTCTGTGTATCATTAAGATGGCAGAGGGTTTTTTCCAACTTTCTACGCGAATTGCAAATAAACATTCTTTTTTCTGTCAACAAGACCACCAAATTAGTTTAGATTAGTTGAGTTGGTTTATAATTTAAAAAAATACTGGGGTTTTCAGAAAATATATTCTTACTTTCAGTCATTTATCATTTAAAAAATTAGATCATCTTTACGTTTTAATGATAAATGACTGACAGTTAAGATACGCTATGAAAAAAAAATATCAGCTATACAAAGGGAAAAACAATGACAAATATAAATCACAGAAAGCTATTTCTTTTTGTAAAATTTATATTATCAAATTTTTTTATGTAGTAATTATAGTAATTATAACTGAATATTATATTTAAATGTGTGTATGTGTATATACGTATATCTAAAAAATGTACATGTAATTGACGCCAGCGCTCTCTTGGCATATGTATACCTGTATATGTCTGTCTTGCCTCTCTGGAGGTCATCAGAAATAAATACTTGTTACTTGGTATCACTAATGCCGTGTTATAATGCCCGGGTATCTAGTCACCTACCCTGAAAGGACTGAGTGATGCCAATGTGACCAAAGAGTTCATTAATAATGCTGCACAATCTTGGGGTCGGTAGTTCGATCGATTAGGGCAGATAGTTGTGAGCTAGCTGTTCCAATACTGTTACAAGAATATATATAGCTTTAACACACTGTTGTGACATTAGACAAGTACATTAAACTGTTGATTTAATGATATTGTGAATATATTTACTTCATGTTTCCTTTGTTATTTTCAGTTGCTTTGTCCACCTCTGATGCATTCACGTACCATAAACCACTGGACGATACAGTCTCGTACGAACTGCCACCATTTGATGCAACTACGTACGAAAATATACCAGCTGACATAAACGCATATGAAATGTCGTGTCACGATACAAAATCTTCTGAAACGGAGATAAGAACATATGAGGCAATTCAGTAACATTAAATCTGGAGAACGAACGAACATGGGCAACAAGAGAACGATGTACGCATTACAGTGGTAGCCCAGCTAATGTCGGACGCACAGTTTACGACACTGGTCCAAATGTAACCTAGCTTTATTTTGGTCATCATCACGTGGAGGTAGTTTGTGGACATTTGGCTCACAATAGAAACAAGGCAATGCTAGGGAAGCACACTATACAGTGACTCGACATTATGCTAGCAATGATTCGCAATTGTAACCATAATCAAAATACCGTGGAAGCATCCAAACACCCCTCGGCTGATGTAATGACTCAAATGGCCACAAATTTGACACAACTGCTGCCAATCTCGAAGACTACAAAAACGTATATGAGCCATTCTAAGCCAAACGGGGGTATTTTTTGTCCACAACTATAGTCAGATTCACATCAACCGTGCTTTTCGCCGATTTCTCAGGCAATTCTCAACCAATTGTCATGAAATTTTACAAGCACTATTTTTTATCGATGGGACAACTACTGAAAATTTCATTGAAAAATATTGTATCTTTTTAAAGGTAATCTTCTTCTTCTTTACTAGCAAAGCTCACTAATGAGTAATGTGGCAATGAGTTGTCAGAGGCGTGCAGCAAACACAAATGTCCGAAAGTAGATAGAACCGTGTGCCAACCGACCACAGACCATGTTGACTATTTTGTTATGTTGCTGATTTGACATTGGCTTCCTGTCAAGTTTCGCATTCATTTTAAAATAATTGCAATAACTTTTCGAGCCCTAAAAGACAACCAACCGGCATATCTGCCTGACTTACTCGCTCGGCCGGAATGCTTAAAATATCTACACTCCACATATTCAAATAGAATGATTTATTGTTCCTCGTATAAAAACTAATACTTGGTCAAGAGCTTTCTCTATATCTGGCCCAGCCTTACGGAACGCCCTGCCTGTGCCCGTACATAATGCCTAAATAATTTTAAATTCAGGAAATTCTGTGAAACAATCACGCACAGTGACGTCACTCAGTGAAAACAAGGTTACATGTGTACATAACACCCCCTCCCCCATACTTCATTCTGTGAAACGCAGTGACGTCACTCGGTGAAAACAAGGTTATATAAGAACCCTCCCCCATACTTCATAGTATTTAGCCAGCTCGGTGAAAACAAGCAGGTCAAGGTCATTGAGTTTCACAGAATTACTTAAATCTCACATATTTGATTTATATGGCTTCTAGCTCCTCAGTAGTCCAGCTCCCTGTTGACGAACCTGTTTTGGTCTCGACTTCGACACAAGATCGCGCTAAGGATTTGTGCGCCTCTGAGCCCGGTCCGCTGAGGAAATAGGCACTATAGAACTTTTACTGATTAATTGATTGATTTGTAATTTTTTGTAATGAATTTTGTTTTCAAGTATGTGAAGAGATCAGTGTTTACTCCACTGCATCATGCAATATTATCATTGTAACGAGAAATAAATTTCCATGTGTAGATTGGTAAACAAGAACAGCAACGGCAGACGTTCACATATCCCTACCCCCTCCTAAATCGAAACAGGTTTGGGGAGTCTCAATGATCACTACAATATATCAATAACCTCCAGGACCGTATGTAGCATGAAGTGAGCTCAGTCCCATTAAAGTTACACCGATATAATCGAATTAATTTTACTTTTTCCCAGAACATTGTATATTTTTGGTAATATATGGCATTTTCAGCCAGTACACTTAGTAAAACTAGAAGGGTCTAGTTTTTTGTAAACAAAAAACTGGAGATTTCTCCTCTCCAGCAGCATAACCATAAAGGTTGATAGCTAATAGATGTATTGTCAATGGCTTTTGTAATTAATGTTATTAAATGGCTCCTGTGGACAGTAAAGACTATTAAGTGTAATTTAGTGTTCCGTTTTGGAACCACGCTGATGTGCGAAACACGATGTGGCTTGTCAACACTCCCAGCAAACCCAAGACATTGACCCAATGCTGGTTCAATGCTGACCCACCGTCTGCGATGCTGGCCCAGCATCAAACCAGCACTGGTTCAACGCCTCATGTTTGCTGGTAGTGATTACTGCTGGCTGCGAGTACAAGCCGACACTGACCCATGTCTGTTAAAAGTTGGGCCCACATTCAGCGAGGCACCATACACGTCACGGTACCCCAATACTGGGCTAATGTTGGCTCAGCGTCTTAGAGGGTGGGCCTACATTAGCCCGGCAGTGGGTCAACGTCTCTTGTTTAAACGCTTGCACGATAGAAAGCGCTGGGCAGAAATGAATTGGACACAGACTCACAGAACGCGACATCAACCCTGAGCGGACAGAGGTGAATCAACATGTCCCCACCTCTGTGTACAGAGGGCAGACATAACTAGAAGGGTCTAGTTTTTTTAGTACAAAAAACTGGAGATCAAAAAAGGTTGATAGCTAATAGATGTATAGACTGAACGACAGCCCTCTCACTCCGCTGAGGGACTGAATTCTTTGGGGCCTCCGGTAAATAATGGCAACTTGCCAACTCGAGGTGTTGGCAGGTTGCCAGGTCCACTCAGTGACCAGCTTTGGCGGAATCTGAAAAATACCGAAACTGTCGCAATGGTTTTGATAGAAGGGGAATTCCCGCTGACCTGGTTTTTTACCACTGCATTATTATCCAAGCGAGAGACGAAGCTTAGCAGTGTCTACACATGGACAGATGACACTGCTGAAGGAGTGTAATAGATGTAGTGTCAATGGCTTTTGTAATTAATGTTATTAAATGGCTCCTGTGGACAGTAGAGACTATGTATTAAGCGGAATTTATTATTCCGTTTTGGTGCTTGTCTACAGACCCAGCAAACACGACGTTGACCAAATGCTGGTCCAATGCTGGCCCACCGTCTGCGACGCTGGTACAGCATCGAACCAGCACTGGTTCAACGCCTCGTGTTTGCTGGGCTGCGTTCAACCCAGGAAACACAAAACATTTGTACAAAATGTGTACAATGCGTCGAAGACGTTGGGCCGGCGTTCTACAAATGTTAAACAAATGTTTTGTGTTTGCTTGGAATAGCAGCTGGTCTGACGCCGATTACAAGCCGACACCGACCCAATGTCTGTTAAATGCTGGGCCAGCGTCGCCGGTCCTGGCCAGTAGGCATTCAGTCCTAATGAGTACTTTGTTTGTGACCATTTGCAATCGTTAGCGACCATTTGCGACGGCTTGCAACCATTTGCGATCGTTTGCGACCATTTGCGGTCATTTGCGACGGTTTGCGACCATTTGCGATCGTTTGCGACCGTTTGCAATCGTTTGCGATCGTTTGCGACCGTGTGCGACCATTTGCGATCATTTGCGACGGTTTGCGACTATTTGCGAACGTTAGAGACCATTTGCGATCGTTTGCGATGGTTTGCGACCGTCTGCGATAGTTTGCGACCTTTTGCGACTATTTGCGATCGTTTGCGACAATTTGCGATCGTTTGCGACGGTTTGCGACCATTTGCGATCATTTGCGACCGTTTGCGATCGCTTGCGACAATTTGCGATCGTTTGCGACCGTTTGCGACCATTTGCGATCGTTTGCGACAGTTTGCGACCATTTGCGATCGTTTGCGACCGATTGCGATCGTTTGCGACTGTTTGCGACCATTTGCGATCGTTTGCGACCGTTTGAAATCGTTTGCGACGGTTTGCGATGGTTTGCGACTATTTGCGACTTTGTACTTCGACTAACCATTCTCTCTTTCTCCTCTCTCTCCTCCACTGACGTCAATAAAGTTAGTTACTTATTCCTTATTCCTTGTTCAATAAGGAATAAGTAACAGTTACTTATTCCTTATTCGAACGAATAAGGAATAAGTAACAGCTACTTATTCCTTATTGGACCGAATAAGGAATAAGTATCATAAACGTATTCTTTATTGGAAAGAATAAGGAATAACTAGCTGGTAACGTATTGCTTATTCGAATTTGGATAAGTAACACTAAAACAAAACAAAAATAAAAGAAGCAAATGTATGCTCACGCTCCACAAAATATGCTGATATACTACTAGTTCTCTGTGTAAAAAAAGAGTTAAATCAATAACCTGGCAATATTGACATACACAAAGAGCTTTAAAGGTATATTCACGTGTTCAGACTTGAATAAGGAATAAGTAACTGGCTACTTATTCTTTATTCGCGTTTGAATAAGTAACTGGTACTAATACGGTGAAAAACCACTTTAAAATACGAAAACACATCTAGAATACCCTAAAAGTCGGCAATATACTTGTAATTTATGAGATAAAAGAGTGAAGCACCAATCGGATCACATGAAGAGTAGTACAAGTTTTGTTACTTATTCGGTTTTGAATAAGGAATAAGTAACTGTTACTTATTCCTTATTCGCGTCTGAATAAGTAACTGGTACTATATGCGGTAAAAACACTTAAAAATACCAAAATACAGCTAGAAAACATTCAAACACGACAAAAGACGTTCATATACTTGTAATTTGGCGAGATAAATGAGTAAAACACCAATCTGATCGCACAAACAGTTGTACAAGTCTTGTTACTTATTCGGCTTTGAATAAGGAATAATTAACTGGTTACTTATTCCTTATTTCTTATTCGCGGTTGAATCCTCCCCATACTTCATTGTATTAGCCAGCTCGGTGAAAACAAAGGAGGTCGAGGTCATTGAGTTTCACAGAATATGGAATAAGTAGTTGACATCGTAATTAAGGTATGTAATCTAGTAGTCCCACTTACCTTTACATTCTTTTGAAAATTGCAAATACCACCACTGCTTTAAACAGCTCCATATAGTTACTTATTCAAACGCGAATAAGGAATAAGTAGCCAGTTACTTATTCCTTATTCAAGTCTGAACACGTGAATATACCTTTAAAGCTCTTTGTGCATGTCAATATTGCCAGGTTATTGATTTAACTCTTTTTTACACAGAGAACTAGTAGTATATCAGCATATTTTGTGGAGCGTGAGCATTCATTTGCTTCTTTTATTTTTGTTTTGTTTTAGTGTTACTTATCCAAATTCGAATAAGCAATACGTTACCAGTTAGTTATTCCTTATTCTTTCCAATAAAGAATACGTTTATGATACTTATTCCTTATTCTGTCCAATAAGGAGTAAGTAGCTGTTACTTATTCGTTCGAATACGGAATAAGTAACGGTTACTTATTCCTTATTCGTTCGAATAAAGAATAAGTAACTGTTACTTATTCCTTATTGAATAAGAAATAAGGAATAAGTAACTAACTTTATTGACGTCCTCCACTGTCATATCAATCATCTCACCATCCTCAGTAGGTTCTCTTGACCCAGTTTAGCCTATATGTGCACACATTTGGCCTAAAACTGCATTAATTCATTGCCCTCTGAGATTACAACTGCTATTTTAATTTTTAAATCGTTTATATCAAACACGCAATGTTGGGTCAATGCTGGGCCACTGTTTGCGACGCTGGCCCGTCTCTGAAATATTATTGGATATATGTATTTTAATTATTACCCCCTGGTAATCAGAGGGTCAAGGGGACCGTCGGGCTCAGCATACTGCACCCTTATACCGCCTTTTTTTCAATCAATAGACCTCGAACCGAATGCTGCGACACTGGGCCTGGGTTAATGTTGGCCCGCCGTCTGTGACGCTGGCCCACATTCAGCGTGGCGTCAAACACGACACGGTAACCAAATACTGGGCTAATGTTGGCTCAGCGTCGTAGACTGTGGGCCAACAAAAGCCCGACATTGGGTCAATGTCTCGTGTTTGAACGCCTGCAGGATAGATGAACGCACGGAAATCGGACAGAGAAATGAGCAGTGAGAAGCAAACCCTCTCTCCCTCTCTGTAGAGGGGAGACATAATAATTTGTTTGTGTTTCATTTCTTGTTAAGATTTAAAAAAAATCTATACCGTATTTACTATTGAGAGTGACTTTGTGAATGTTGGTATATATTCACAATAAACAATCTAACCTAAGGCCATCCAACGGTTAGATCATTGTATACTGAGTGTATTGATACCATAAGTGTAAGAATTGTTCCATTCATTGCAAAGATATGGCTATTTTCCGAACTTTACCTCTACTTTTACGAACATGGTGAAAAACTCCCCCTATGTTAGATAATGGGCTGTACAAAAAAACTGATACCACAATCTGATTGTACATACTACCTGGGGTTGTTGCTGAAGGGTCATTCTACCTTTCTGTCAATTCAGACAGTAGATACTACGCCGGTTGAACGAACTAACTAACTAGAGACCCTAGACAGACTAGCTTCTGGACTCCATAAGTTAAATTTTAGTCAGGTTTGTGTTGTCTGTGTGTAAGAGGAGGGTCTCACGTTCACGGCTCCAGTCCTCTAGAGTTAAATGTTAGTCAGGTTTGTGTTGTCTGTGTGTAAGAGGAGGACCTCGCGTTCACGGCTCCTCTGGAGTCAAGTGAAATATAAGTGTCAGTCAGGTTTGTGTTGTCTTCGTAGAGGAGGACCTCGCGCTCACGGCTCCTCTCGAGTTAAGTGAAATATGAGTGTCAGTCAGGTTTGTGTTGTCTTCGTAGAGGAGGACCTCGCGTTCACGGCTCCTCTCGAGTTAAGTGAAATATAAGTGTTAGTCAGGTTTGTGTTGTCTGTGTAGAGGACGACCTCGCGTTCACGGCTCCTCTAGAGTTAGGTGAAATATAAGAAAGACGCCAATCAGCAATGAAAACTGTGAACGCTACCCCCGACACACGCTTCTGATTGGACAGCACACCCGTGATTGGGAATTGAGATGGGGTTTTAAAGGGGTTTTCTTGCTGTCCTGAATATAATGAATACATATTGATAACAAGTGGACAGAGATATTTGTATTATTGTCATCATTACACAGGTTACAAGTTATGAAAAGGTGAGAGATATTAAATATGGCTTTGTGAATATATATATGCATACAGTACAGTAAATGCACGCTCTTTGGTAGACTACTTACCATGTAATGGGTATATCACCCCTGCTCTCAGCACTTTTAGCATTTAAATATACTTAAAAGTATTCTGCTAGAGACGGGGTGTAAGCATCACTGCAAGACGTGTTGTATAGAGATGACTTTTTAAATAGAAACTCTGCCACGCATATTTTAGCTAAACTATTGACCCGTTTTTATTACATGTATATATCTGTATATTGTGATATATCTGTGATACTATTGTATGTAATATGCATGTTTTCCTCAGTTGTAGGGGGTTTTATTGAAATAATAATAATAATAGCAGGGATATTGCAGCGAGCTATAAGGTACTAATAAGAATCAAATGAGAAATAAACAAATTTATACTAAAAGATAGATACGTTACTTATTGAACTCATTTATATATAAAACTCAGGCATTTGTACTATGCTGGTTCAATGTTGGTCCAGTGTCGCAGACTGTAGTCATCGGTTTATCATGAGCCTACATGACTCTTTTTTAATGGCAAAAATCTTTATCATACATTTTACAATATGTTCTGGTTTTCTTGCAGACTGAAGCTTTTTACATCTTCTGAAATGGAGAATATTTGTTCTCCAAGTTGAAGAATTAGCATGACAAAAGACAGACGTTGACAATTTTTGCTTTTATCCTCACCAAGTTGACATCATGGCATATTGCACAAGAAACGGACAAATCAAACTAGGTTATGCTTTCTTAATTGCTGCTAAATGTAATATTATATCCCAGCATATTAAAAACGGTAATCTTGTTTACATCAGTGGTTCAATAATTAAATATGATTCAACGAGTATAAAAATGGAGAACGATCTCACAATGACTGGCGGCTGTGAGATTAAAGTAGGTCAAAAAAATATATCTATGATCGATGATCAAACAAAGAAACGAAATTCGACGAGTGTGAAAACTTATCAGTGTGGAACATGTCAAAAAGAGTTCACACGTCCATGGAGTCTCAGAAGACACGAGCTGGCTCACAGTGGTGTTATATCGTATGAATGTGCAGCATGTCATGAACTGTTTACAACATCAGAGATTCTAAAACGACATGAACGGATTCACACTGGTCTTAAACGTGACAAATGTGGACAATGCCAGAAAGAGTTCACAAGTTCATGGAGTCTTAGAAGACACGAACAGATCCATAGTGGTGTTAAATCGTATGAATGCGAAACATGTCATAAACATTTCACAACATCGGATATTCTAAAACGACATGCACGGAATCATTCTAAGGATAAACATTATGAATGTGGAACTTGTCATCAACAGTTCACGAAAGCAAGAAATCTAAAGCTACATGAACGGATTCACACGGATGTTAAACTTTACAAATGTGGAACATGCCAAAAAGAGTTCAAAGAGTCACGAAGCCTAACAGCACACGAACGGATTCACAATGATATAAAACCTTATGAATGTGGAACTTGTCATAAAAAGTTTAGAACATCAAGGAATCTGAAGCGACATGAAAGGAGAATTCACACTAGTAGTAAACATTATGAATGCAGAACATGTCAGAAAATGTTTACAGAAGCGGGGTATTTAAAGACACATGAAAAGATACACACTGGTGTTAAACCTTTTGAATGTGCAACATGTGGTAAACAGTTCAGTAGCACTTGGTTTCTTAAAGAACACGAACGAATTCACACTGGGGTCAAACCTTATGAATGCAGAACATGCCATAAAAAGTTCTCATTGTCAGGAAACTTAAAGGTACATGAACGAATACACACTGGTGTTAAACCTTATGAATGTGGAACATGTCATATACAGTTCAATCATTCTGGACATCTTAAGGAACATACACTGATTCACACTGGTGCTAAGCCTTATGAATGTGGAACATGCCATAAAAAGTTCAGGACATCAAGCCATCTAAAGCAACATGAACGAGTTCACAGTGGGTCTAAACCTTATGAATGTGGAACATGTCATAAACAGTTCTGGGAACCAAGCCATCTAAAGCACCATGAAGTGATTCACACTTGGGGTAAATATTGAGAATGTCATATTAACAGCTGAGAGAGTCAGGAAATCTGCAAAAAGCACTGAGGAAAATTCATACAGGAAACATCACAATGGGAGTTGTCGCCACTTAAATGAGGAAATGTTCCTGTAGTGACAGCTCAACATGTCTACATAACAAGCATAAACATATATATATGGTGGGTTCCAAATTGTTGTTTTTTCCTTCACAAAAATTTATTCCAAAATGACTTCTACGGTATCCGTCACATCACGAGACACAATACAGTGACTATAAATTCGGATTCAATAATATAATATGTACATTACCCCTTTAGCGGTATCATGTTATATGCGCAATACACCTCCGGTGTGGTCATGCTATATATGTATAATGCACCTTCGGTGGTATCATGTTATGTGCAATGCACCTTTTGTGGTATCATGTTATGTAAAATGAAACTTTGGTAAAATCATGTTATGTACAATGCACCTTTGGTGGTATCATGTTATATATGTACAATGCACTTTTGGTGGTATCATGTTATATATGTACAATGCACCTTTGGTGGTATCATGTTATATATGTACAATGTACCTTTGGTGGTATCATGTTATATATGTGCAATACGCCTTCGGTGGTGTGATGGTATGTACAATGTACCTTTTAGTCTATGGAATAAATCAATGTAGTGTGCACTTTGTGAAGAAATCATGAAATTTGGCACAGATGACCTCTAATACACCCTTTTTGAATTCTGATATAGGGCAGTGGAATTCGTCCTCGTTTTGACCTTCTAATTTGCATATTTCCAAAATGGCCGCCATCTGATAGGGGTAATTGGAGTGGAAATGTCAAAATCGCGATAGAGGCCTGCAAATAGGCTCAAATTAAAGGTAATAACATGCTGATTACAAATTTCAAACTAATATTATTGTTATCCATCATTTTTTTCAACCTAATTTGCATATTTCCAAAATGGCCGCCAATCACAAGGTGAAAACAGTAAAAAAGTCAAAAGCGAGATAGAGACCCACAAATAGACTCAAATTAAAGGTAATAATAATAATAATAATAATAATCTTTATTTATAGAGGGTGACCCATTGAGCTTTCGCTCATCTGCAATGGGGCCCTCTTAAAAATCCATACATACATATATACATGGCAAAATAATCAATTTTTTATACATAGATACAAAAATAACATATATACAGAAACGTGCAAATAAGAATTATCATGACAAAGTACATTAAAATGTAACAATTCAATATAGCTATTAAAAAAAGTCTTCAGTGTTATATAAGAGATTGCATAAAAAAAAGCTGTGTGAGTTTGGATTGAAAGCTAGTTAGGGCTGTACAATTGCGTATTTCGTTGTTCAATTTATTCCACAGTTGAGGACCTTTGAACGACAAACTTCTGGTGTGTTGTCTTGGTACATCTAATCGGTCAGTGTTGGAAGATCTCAACACATAGGAATGAGAATTGGATTTCTGGTGAAACAAATCTTGTAAATAAACGGGAGCAATTTTATTTATACACTTAAATATTAAAACTGAGCTGGTGAAATTTAACAATGTCAGAAAAGGATATCCATTTCAATTCCTGGAATAATATTGCGCTAGGAGTAGAAAAATCGGCATCTAAGATTAATCGAGCTGCTCTTTTTTGAAGCTTTACAATTGTATTAATGTTTTCTTGAGATGTGCTACCCCATATACTACAACAATATTCTAAATAAGGTTTCAATAATAAGCTAATTTCAAATTTCAAAAAAATATTATTGTTTTTACATACTTGTCTTAACATAATTAGCATTTTTCAAAATGGCCGCCAATTGCCGGGAAGCAGGAAAAACGTTAAAATTGAGACCGAGACCTGTAAATAGGCTGAAATGAAATGACCGCCATTTGTGCAAAGTCAACAATGATATAATTTCAACAGAATATAATGATTCATGATTTGGGTGTCTTCCCAAGGGTTTTCGGAAATGCCTGAAATATAGTGTGTGGGCAAAAAGTATTTTTGGACATTGCATTCTGGGTAAAATCCAAGATGGCCGCCATTTGTGCCAGGTGAAACATTAAATTTATATAATTTTCAACAGAACATAAGCATATTCATGATTTTGGTGTCTACCGTAGGGTTTTCATGTATGCTTGAGATAGTAGTGCGGCCAGAAAAGACATTCGACATTGCATTATTGATAATATCATATATGGCTGCTATCTATTTAAGGCCGAACAATAAATTGATACCACATTCTACAGAATAAAAGCAAATTTTGGCGTCTACCATAGGGTTTTCGGGTAAGCCCAACCTGGTGGTGTAACCAACAAGTACTTTAGACATTGCATTGTTGGTAAAATCTAAGATGGCCCCCTTATCTGCAAGGCATTTTTGATAGACGAATAATTCCAAAGTATTTTTAAAGACCAAAGATGATCACAAAGGTTGCAGCTAATACATGTAATTATGCCTACCAAAATGTTATTTTTAACTAAAAGTAATACCAAATTTTAGGACAATGTTAATGCGAACCATCTATTTTTTGTAACAAGCACATGTCACAATACATCTGTTACCATTTAGATAAAATATACAGGGAAATATCTACTTTGACGTGTATATAGGGCCTACATACAGTGAAACAATAAAACCCCATTCCCTTTAACTTTTCTCCATCGCCTGTGACCCTTTTTTGTCGCCTTTTAGTGCATCTTCGATGCCCTTTAACACCTCTTTGCTGCCCTTTAACGCTGCTCTGTGGCCCTTTAATGCCTTCATATTGCCCATAAATGCCTCTACCTCACCTATTAACGCCTTAAGATTGACCTTTAACGCCTGCCCGTTGCCCTCGAACGCCTCTCCATCGCCCTTTAGCACCTGGTTCGTCACCCTTTAACGCATTCCCATTGCTACTTAATGTTCTCTTTAAAGCCTCACAGTTACCATTTAACGCCTCCCCATTGCCCTTTAATGCCTCCCTATCGCTTTTTAACGCAGCACCCATCACATTTTATAGACTCTTCGTCGACATTTAACGACCTTCAACGCTTCCCCATCGCCCTTTGATGCTTTCACATGGCCATTTAATGTTTCATTATTGGCCTTTAACGCCTCCTCGTCACCCTGTTATGCCTGCCTATCACCCTTTAGTCCATCCCCGTCACCTCTGAAAATAACCGGTCGCACACGAATGCCTTTCCGTCGCCCTTCAGCATTTCTCCATCGCGTTTTAATGCATCTTCGTCGCCACTTAGTGCCTCATTGCCCAATTTAAAATATTGTGGTAGCTCTTTGACACCTCTCTGCAACCCTTTAGCACATATTTGTCGCCCTTCAATGCCTCCCCCTTGCCCATTAACACCTCTCCATCAACATTTAACACGTTTCAGTCACCCTTTAACCCCTTTTTGTCGACGCCTGTTCGTCCCCCGTTTATCCTATAGCAGTCTAAGAGTGGGCAGAGATCGTACCTAACATTTATGACACTACAGAGCATAGCTCGGACCTGGCAATAATGCTTAACCATTTACCTGGCTACCCCACTTGCCTAACAATAAACATGGCATGGGGAACCTAAAGTACATGGGGGTGATTTATCCTCGTCACAGCTGCTTCTGAACTAAAAAATAGAACACAAGGCGCGGATGAATATGAGGCTCAGGGTATTTCTCATGATAATGTTGGAAACTCAACTTAGTTCAACTGAAATTATGAAATCTTGTATAGTCCTCAGGACATATAGAAAGATTCCTAATGTATTAATGTGTGTGTATAGGCCTATTGAATGCTTTGACGAAATGTGTTTGATTTATTTTCATATATTCTGTGTGAATTGACATAATTTTGTACTCTTAAATTCTGTGGATCACAAAAAAAACATTTTTTAAACAAAAATTCTGGAAATGTGATATTCGATACATGTATTCAAAATCGCTCCCGGTTCCCATAGCAACATCACATTGACACCAATCAAATATGGTGTATTCTGGTTGTATGTTGTGTGTGTGTTCCTGGGATGAATGGGACAAGCATATGTCATCACTCCAAGTTGATATTAGAAGTATGAGAATACGTTTCAAAATCACAAAAATCGCTAGACTACACACACGTCCAATGTCTACACGACCAGACTGCTATGAGTTAACGATTTCCCATTGCTCTTTAACTCCTCTCCATCGCCCTTTATTGCCTCATCGTCACTTTTTTTGCACCCCCGTCGGACTTTACCAATTTTCCATCGCCCTTTAACGTCTCTCTGTAGCCATTTTCTGCATCTTCGTCACTTTTTGACATATCGTCGTAATTCAAAGGTTTTCAGTCGCACTTTAACGCCTTTTTGTCGCCCTTTAAAGCCTCTTCTTCACCCCTCAGCACCTGATCATTGCCCCTTAACACCTCCCCGTCACCTTTTATTGCCTACCATTAGACATTTAACGCTTTTCTGTCGCCCTCTAACGCCTCTCCGTCGCCTTCTGATGCCTTTTCTTCGCCCTTTGATGCCTGTTTAATGCCTCCTTGTCACTATTTAACACATCTTCATTGCCTTCAAATGCCTCTTTGTCGCAATGTAAATATTTTCAGTTGATCTTTAATGCCGTTCTATCGCCCTTTAACTCGTCGTCATCGCCCTTTAGCGCCTCCACATTGCTCTTTAACACCTCTTCTTAAATCTTCAATGCCTTTCCATTGCCCTTTAATGCCTCTCCGTCGTCACTAACGTACATCTGTTTTGTACGCAAAATATGCCGCAAAAATAAACATTTTTTTTTTAAACAAGGAGTTATATAGCCCAAAAAGCTGTGTTTAAATCTTATAAGAATCTTACAACAAACTATATTTATTGTTATGTGTTATTTTATGCTATGTTTTGCTAAATAACCAGCTAATGCAATTCATTTTAGATATTTTGAGTAGGCCCCTATAAATATGACATGAGATACCAATGGGGTAAATACAGTCCTTGGGTTTGGGCAATGTGACCCAAGCTGCTGGATGGTTACAGTTACCTTTCAAAGAAAATAATGAAGATGATTATATTCGACCAAAATGAAATACATTTATTGTTTGACCTTAGCAATTTGGAATTTTACCCACAATGCAATGTCTATATATACTACTTTCTGTTCACACCACTATGTCGGACATGCCCGAAAACCCTATGATAGACGAAAAAATCATGAGTCTGCTTCTATTCTGTCCAAAATTATATCCATTAATTGTTTGCTCTTGGATTTTGCGCCATTGAAAAAACAATAAATGGCCGAAACATTTTTCTGAAAACCCATTCTTCG
Source organism: Flabesymbios commensalis (assembly GCA_964017125.1). NCBI lineage: Eukaryota > Metazoa > Annelida > Polychaeta > Terebellida > Flabelligeridae > Flabesymbios > Flabesymbios commensalis. Next base: position 101,748,401 of record OZ024903.1, read on the forward strand.
AAGAATATATGTACCAAATCTTGCGTCTATCACAAATTATGGTTTTGGTCATTAAAGTATCTTTATGTCGTGTGTATTAAAAGTTTGATCATATACGGAGAATTGGCATCTGCCTTCAGCTTTTGCTCCCATAGAGGCTGCAGTTATAGTTTCTGGTATGACTTCCTTGTTGTCTAGACGATATATATTTATTTTGTGTCATCCATAAATGGATATTCTGTGTGGTGGTAAACTTCATGCAGGTTTTTAATATTTGGTAAACATTTCCTATGTACAGATGGTGATTGTTCATGATGCTTTATTATCAGTTTATTAGCAGATTGTGAAGAACGTTCCTGACGTGATATCTCAAACTCTTTTGTCTATCTAGATCTCTCAGTACAGATAACACACGATTCCCTGGTAATAATTAAATTCCCTCATACTTTTAGTCACATAAAATTGGTCTAAGCTTAGACTAATAACCTTAGAGCAACCTGAATACATTGCAAATTTACCCTATGCATAAACGTTAAAGCATATAGGTTTACAATAGGCCATATACTTGGCCCCAACTGTCTAGTACTAATACTAGTAGGCCTTGTCTATTGTCGACTAGGTCTAAGACTAAGACTCTGGGTCAGAACACTCATCTTTACACTATATGTAGGCTAATAGTAACAGAAACAGATGTGAAAACTGATTAAACAGGCCTTTTTAATATATCATGACCCATATTTTTATCTAATATTCTGGATGTCAATTTTGGCGTTTTCACTGCTTCGCTAGCGATTGGCAGCCATTTTGGAAATATGCAAATTAGGCTGATAAATTTGTATATAACAATACTATTTTTTTTTAATTTAAATCTGCTTATTATTACCTTCAATTTAAACCTATATGCAAGTCTCTATCTCGATTTTGACATTTTTACTGTTTTCACCAGGATATTGGCGGCCATTTTGGAAATATGCAAATTAGGATAGGGAAATGAGGTATAACAAAAATATTTTTTTGGAATTTGTAATCAGCTCGGTATTACCTTCAATTTGAGTCTATTTGCAGGTCGCTGTCTCGATTTTGAAATTTTCACTCTCATTACACATATTAGTTGGCGGCCATCTTGGAAATATGCAAATTAGGAGGTCAAAACGAGGTCAAAAGTGACTGCCCTATATCAGAAATCGCAAAGGGTATTTCACAGGTCATCTATGCCAAATTTCATTATTTCTTCACAAAGTGCACACGGGGGTCCATATGTACGACTTATTCCATAGACTATTTGATGGTATCATGTTATAAATGTACAATGTAACTTTTGGTGTGGTATGGGCACCCTATATGTACTCAGTATCAGCTAGAGGATAAACAAGTAACCCCACCTTTTGATCGCAGAGGGTATTCATCTGCCACCAGCCACCAAACATGTGGTTTGACCCTCTGATAGTTATGCTAAATATGTGTTTATCAAAATGTAGACGTATATCATCAGTGTTACCAGTGAAAGAAAGGTGGAGTAAAACTATTTTTTGATGATTAAATTACGACTTATTAAGGTACACTTTGCACAATACACTTTTGCTTGGTGGGATGATATATATAGAGTGACACCTGCCATCCTAATGTGGTTTGACTGTATGGTATTTGTGCTAGTATTACGTATTCATCAACATGTATATTTTACCGGTGTGATAAGTGAAATAAAATGTAGAATAAAACTATTTCTTTAAGGATTACGTGTTGCATTCATTTGATGCCTTTTTGTTTCTTGCAAAATGATTGCATTAAATTTCAGTTAAAATATTGAATTTGCTGACTTGTTCTTGGCCTTTTTTTATGCAGCGGGATGTTTTTTTAATTATCTTGAGGATTACGTGTTACATCCATTTGAATCTTATAATCGCGTAATTTATTTACACAAGTAATATATCACTGATGTGTAGGTAATATGTGGATGTTGTGTCTTTAGGCGTATCAAATAATTACGAGCTAATTAAAAATAACTCAGACTGTAATCTCATGAAATATATCTGTATAATTTCATAATTACTTCATAATGACCCAGTCACACTGTCATGAATAATGACTAATATAATTTAATGACTTATACGGATGCTGGCTATCCGTATCAGATAGCCAGCAGATTTACCACCGTCGTATTGTGTGTGTTAGAGCGCATCAATTCGTCCCTCAATGAATGAATGAATGAATGAATGAATGAATGAATGAATGAATGAATGAATGAATGAATGAATGAATGAATGAATGAATGAATGAATGAATCAATCAATCAATCAATCAATCAATCAATCAATTAATCAATCAATCAATCAATCAATCAATTAATCGGCAGCCAGCCAGCCAGCCAGCCAGCCAGCCAGCCAGTCAGTCAGTCAGTCAGTCAGTATTCAATCAATTATCTACAAATAACACTAAGTCTTGATGAATAAATCACCTGAAATAATGGTTCACGAACGGATTCACATTTGGTGTTACACATTATGCATGGTAAATGTAAAAATTCAAGCTGAACTGGTATACTGTGATGCGAGCTGTAACTTGACTAAATATACTTTAGTGATTAGACCAACTACGAATGCAAAAAAACTCTTGATAAACACTATATCTGGGATGGTAGCAGCAAGATTTGTCACCCCAAATTATAGACAAATAGCTATTGTGAAATCTGTGATTGAGAACCTGGGCTGGACTAACTTGGAAACAAGACGGACAATTTCTAGACTTTTAAGAATGTTCAAAATTTAAAATGAGCTAGTAGAAAATCCTATCAATGACCATTTAATCCCAGCAGACAACAGAACACGTGGTGGGTACAATCAGGCATGCAAACACCTTAGAGCTAACACCACACTGGGACAAAATTATTTTTGGCATCGAACTATCTTTGATTGAAATTCTCGCCTGTCAGCTGCCATAGAATCAAAATCACTGTGGCAGCGTTCAAGAGTCTAAGTCTACCAGCTTTCCCCCCCTCCAGCCTGATACTCCACATCGGAGGTGTTGCTGGATTATTCACGACAGGCCCGGTACGTTATATAATACTGCTCGGTCACTTGCTTGGCAGCCAAGGCCAATGTTTGTGTTGTCTGTGTGTAAGATAGTGGACATGCTAAGAGCATGCGCACATACATGCGCACTTTTCAGGTCAAGCATGGCACTTGCCATGGCTAATCCTTAGAAACAAGTAAAACTTTTTATCTAAAGAGACAAGTTGTCTCGAAGTCTAATTAGCCCTAATTAGCGTAATTTATGCTAATTAGCTAAAACAAATGTATATTTATAGTTTTTACACAATTTCAGCTGTGCGAAATATTAATTTGGGCTAATTTGACAGTGGGTGATATATTTTTTCTACATCCTTTTAACATTTAGGGAATATCTGGACCTTCTAATCTAATATTAGGTACACATATACTGGGCTAGTGTTGGCCCATCGTCTACGACGGTGCGTCAGTATTCCCAAGCGTTGGGTCAATGTGTCGTGTTTACTGGGCCTGTAACAACGATAAAAACACGTGTCATTATAATAACAATATATTTTTTATTGATTACTGTTAAATCTATTTTATGCTGTTAATTACCGTTTAAATCCTGTTAGTGGTCATTTCTCACCTTAAGGAGAGTCTCCCTGACCACATGTAAGTCAAAAACACATTGTATGAAAATATATGTATTAGGTTATATAAAACATTTCTGGTTCTGATTCTATGTTTTAAACATACTATGCTGAACCCATATGTGATATATTGGTTTAGCTACTTCCCTTATGTAAGAAACCTATTTCTTAACATACTGTTAGGCTGGTTGGCTATATTTTGTTTTATTGCCTTTTTAGTATGCAATTGTGCAATATATAATAAATGTAGGTCACCATTTGCAGGTACTAAATCATTCATACCAACAGTAATATGCAATACAGTCTTTTTGAAATTGACAAATCTTTATTGATTTCTATTTTAGCTTTTGTGACTTTTCGTAATACAATATGGCTACATCCTACCATCTTGGTATGGTATCTTTGATAAATTAATTCAATATGACATATACAGACTGCTATGGGTACATTGCATTAATTAGGACTTATGCTATATGTCAGTCTGACAAAAATGAACTACTTTCAAACAATTAAAATATATTAAATTTCGTGTTCATCTACAAAAACCTAACACATTATTTCAAGAGATGCTGAACAATATTGCAGAGCTAAATGACTTAGGTGAGTTGCCAAACTTCGAAGTTGTAGATGGTGGTGGTAGAGTAGAACTGATGATAGAACACAATGCAAAATGCCAGACAAGCTGTGAAAATCGAATAAACAAACAAAAGGTTGGAAGGGCTAGAGTGAAACACAGATTCATACCTATCGTGTGAAGACCAGCCGGATGCGTTCAGAAGCATCATGAGGAAGTAGAATCAATTTATTGCTCAGCAACAGTCACTTGCCATCTGGTGATAAGGAGAACTGACGAACAGCCTATACATTCCATCCAAATGAAAACGTGACTGCAGACAAAATTGATGATTTAGACATGAATAGTGTGTTGTCCAAAGAAGTTTGACGGCAAATAATGTTGAATATCACATATCGTACCTGAATAACCACTACAGAAAGCCTTTTAGGATGGTGCAGCTGATCGTGACTTCTCTGATGGGCATGCTATAACAGTACGTACTTACGTCGCAAATACCACATAACTAGGGAAAGTTATCCAAATATTCACTTATATCAGAGATATACAGATTTCAACACGACGTTGACAGCTGGTGTACCTGAAAGAGATCAGAGAAGCAGTTGAAGATCTCAAGAAAAAGTAAAACAACCGAAAAAGCAGATCTATGTGAAACACAAGCTGCTAAAATACTACGACAGGAAATTCTTGATAAGAGAAATGTCTCCTGTCCTCAAATTAGTTAAACTGACGATGTTATTTGTATTTCTGCGTGAACTGGCACAAAAGTTTAAAATGATCTAAAGTTCACTGTAAAATAATGTGGAGACTGTATGTTTAACTAAAACCACAAATCAATTACCCAGTGTCAAATTATCCCAAATCCATACTTCACTCATGTTTCTGAGTAAATTAATATAAAGTATAATATCGCAATTTTTCAGCAATTAGCATAATTTATGCTAATTAGATAAAATTAGATATTGATGCAACTTGTCTCTTCGGATAAATTTTTTTGTTTGGACCTAAGGATCTTTCGTAGCAAATGGCATGATTGTCCTAAAAAGTGCAGTGGTTGGCCATTTTAAAGCCGTTAGCATGTCTACTAAGAGGTGGGCCTCGGATTCACGGCTCCACTAGGTTTAAGTGTCAATTAGACTTGAATTGCTCATGCGTAAAAGATGGGCCTCGCGCTCACGGATCCTCTGGTGTCACTGGTGACATGTTGAACAACACAAGAAAGACACCAATCAGCAATGGCAACTGTGAACGCTGCCACAGGCAGGCGCTTTTGATTGGACAGTAAACCCATGATAGGAAGTTTATATGGAACCGGCGAAACAAGCTCAGTGAAATTTAGCTTTGCCTGTTGTCACGAATATAATGTATACGGTATTATGAGAACATATTGAAAACATTGGGACAGATAAATTTGTAGTATTGTCATCATTGCAAAGATAATTGCTGCGTGTAATTATAAAACCCCTTTCGTGATAAATAGTCGGGTTCACTATGTTAATATCTATATTTTCGTTGATATTTCGTAGGGATATTGCACACAATGCATGTTTGGAAGCTGTGGTATTTACTGAATCCAAAAACAATGTTTCCTTTTTTCTGAACAGCTTATGGCGGCCATCTTAGACTTTAAAAATGCCCGCCATGGAATCTCCATTATTGGGATATTTTCACTTCTAATGCACTTAGAGTATTGATGTTAAAGTTGAATGTAACATTTTTTAAGGCAAGCAATCTAACTAAAGTACTTTTAAATAAGTAAAATGGCTAGTTACTTGTCTAATTGAGCATATCAATGTTTAAAATAGTGGAAATGCAATGTCCATGTGTATTTGCGCATCATTCCATGGGCCAGAATTGATCACCGTGCACCCCTCCCCCACTACTCCCCATTTTGTTCAGGGGACTCCTAGGAATGATATTAGCGATGTTACCAAAAAAAATGGTTACGCAATACGGGTCTCGGACATTTTTCAAAATGAAAACCAAATTTGACAATATCCCCAGTTCGAAGTGATATAAAATCATAATTTTGTTTTATGTTTTCAGGGTCAACGAATCGAATGAAACCACTTATAGAAATAGTGTGTCATACCTATATAACGAATTGGACAAAATCCAAAATGGCCGCCAGCGAAAATTATTTTGAGACGTAATCAAAATGTCTGTATTGAAAACCACGTTCTATTTGTTGGCATTGTATACAAATAAATGTTATAGTAATGAGAACATGTACAGATAGCGTTGTGTCTCTCATATTCTATATTATGCAGTTATCGTTTAGAAATGCGTATTGATAGACTAAGTTGGACATTTAGCCGGGCAAATACCTCGAGTTATAATTGACATAGTCACAATTTTGATGTCTACATTCATGTTGCAGGATAAGCGAATCGACTGCTACCACTTAAAATATACCGGAGCAATACCATACTGCAAATTTGAAAGAAATTTACAGTGGCTTCCAACCTATGTTTTTCGAATCACATTGTGTCCTTTAAACTGTTATTTGATGTAGTTACCAGAAAGGAGTGTTTATATCGAACAATGAAAATATAATGTTCTTTGTTCATAGTATAGGTTTCTACATTAAAATTATTGATTATTATAATGTCATATGGGGAGCTTTTAGAACCTCATAATAAAAAATACATTCCCTAGTCATTCCATTTCTGTGAATGATCAATCGCATATGTCTACTTTAATGACTAAAAAAATAAATAAAAATGTACAAATGAATTATTGATGTTACCAATATCAAGGCATGCTAATCAAAATGATCCATATCCCTAGCTATCCTAATTTCAATGTCAGATTCGTAAAGCATGTCATCGTATGAGTTCTGGGGATATTCATTTTAGTTGTTATTTTCATTTATGCATTCTGCTTCCTCAACTACAACATGTAAGACAACATAAACAGTTTGTTGTGAAGGAAAATCTTAACTACAATGAGAATGAAGAGGGTGAATGAAAATACACCCTCTTCCACATAGCCATCTGATAAAGAGCACGATATTAAATAGACGGTTATGGCCAAATCCTCAGTGCTCAAAAAGTGGCCAGAAATAAATTTTCGCTCCCACTTCGGCGGCACTAATTTTTTTTGCACTTTCATGTCCCCAATAGTATTCTGAAAACCAGAAAAAAAGTTTTCCTTGCAAATCCCTGCAGTATTTTTTTAAACTCACTTTTAAAATCACGAGTATTGTAAAATTATGAAAAATCACGGTTTTGTTAAATCATAGAATTTGACTTAATTTTTTTTAGAACTGTTGTAATTATTGATGGATATAATGAAACTTAATCAGAAGTGACATGTTAACAGACAACAATTTATTTCTGAAAAAACAACAATTTTTAGTTGCTAAAAATGCGGAAATGAGCACAATTCGAAAGTAAAATAACATCTGACATCTGAAGTAACCGATTTGTTTTTCTAAAATTGTGTCTAAAATAATATATAGTATGTGACCAAAGCAATATTCACAAATATATACCTTAAATTGAATGACAAAAAGGAATTATGTTCAAATTAAATGAGAAGAATCAGACTGGCGTTTTATTCATTAGAGGCTAAAAATTACCATAGACTGTACAGTTTCCCCTGGGAAAAGTACACATTATGTAAATACAGGATGGATGGAATTTGGAATCTTATTCATTGACATAAAATATATAATTTTTGAAAATTCTCAATATCAATCATACTGTAGCATTGAATAACCTTAAATTATATGAAAACATACAGATAATCATAACATGATGTGTCTGTGAACATGGTGAAAAACTTTGTCTTCCTGGACAATTCAAAAAATCATAAAAAATAGTGAGATATGGATTTTTCATATTATCATCCAAGCTATTATTTAGAATTTAACCTTTTTTGTGCAATAGTTATCATGGTTATTATGCTTATTCAGAAAATATGCCTAATCATGCTAATGGTGTTTTCAAATTTATGTATTTTAATTTTAATTTTAATATGCTACAAAATTCATTGACTATGAATATTAAACCACAATCTGTTACAAACTCAATATAGCCAAAATCATGTGGGGCCTACATGTCAAATATAAAACCAAGTGGCTCTTATAATTCGAGTATAATGACAAAAAAACATACCTTAACAAAATATATTTTGCTTGTAATAATGCAAAATGTGAAATTGATCATTTAAATCCACAGTAAGTCAGGATGTGTAAGCGTAATTCATGGATTAGTTTTGGCTTTATAATTGCAGATTCACTGTCATTTATCATGTATGTCAACAGCAGGATTTTTACAATCAAGATACATTAGCATACATTATAAAACCAGAGATCAAGTGGCAACAGGGTACCGGTACTACTGGGGAACCGCAGAGCAAATTGTGATGCAGGCCCAAAAGTTACAGATGTGAAAGAAGTGAAGACTGTAATGCGGTAGTGTGGTCACAAGGTGTTTATTTCATACAACCACTATCACGGTCTTATGAAATAAACACCTTGTTACCACACAACTACCCGTTCCGCGTTACAGACTTCACTTCTTTCACATCATAAAACAATGTATGACCTAGTGTAGAGGTTTGGCTTTATAATGCACACATGCGCACTGTACATGTTGTAATGAATTACCTTCTTCCAGTCTAGACTATATTCTCACCCTCAAAGGCGTGTATTCAGGGAGGCAGCTGACACCCCTTATTTTTTACAAAATACTTAAACTGATCTGAATTGACAAAAAAATCTTGGAGCGCCCCCCCCCCTTCTCATTATTCTGGATCTGCGACTGTTAGCTTTCCTCTATGCCCCCCCCCCCACTTTTAATTGTTTATCAAACAACCATAATAATCTTCTCATTGTCTCTGTCTCCTCTGCTACGCTAATTATGAACGCTCCCTTAAATAGCAGTGTGTAACATGGTAAGGCCATGCTGATCTGAGTCTAAACGTTGGAAACAGTGTCAATGAATTGATGTATGAGGCAGTGTCATTTGTCACTGTCAGGATGCTGTGAGACAGTGCTGATGTGTAGGCCTTAGCCCTTACCAGTGATCATTAGGCCTATGACTGTATCAGTGACAGTTTGTGCAGACGACATGCCTGCCCTATCACTATCTAAACTGTGTGCGTACTGGCCGGTCAAACCACGACAGCTATTTAATGGGCTGAGCTTCTTAGGCGCATAGCCTATGGATATAACCTATACAGACATGGATTCGATGTAGCTATTCGTTTTTTATCAATAAATCGACAAACAGGGGGGCAGACACTCACGGACACATGTCAACACAGACACTGGTCAATGTTTATTTAGATTTTTTCCGGACAATTTCAACCAGTGATCATCTCCGTCCAATTTACGATCACATAAAGCGTTCTGACATACATTATTCACCTCGCTTAAATCAGTGTATTCTGTTCCTCGTGTATAACAGACTTACCGTGGATAAGGCGACGACTATTGTCAATATTTAAGGGATTAGTCGGATTGTTTTGGAGTGACAAGGCTAGTTCACGTTGTCCAGTGGGCGCTGCCATATTGTATGTCATGTCTCATCGCTATGAGACTGCTGATTGGTCAAAAGCGCATAATGCGGCTTGTAGCATTGCGCAATGACCAGGTCACAATCATATTCTGCAGCTGCCTAGTCCATATTTGGGACTCGCAACGACCGAAAGAGTGCCTCGCGCTTACTGTAATTATTAAAATACTGCAGGGTATTGACTGGATAACTTTTGGCTTTGATATTAAACAGTCTATAAGTTAAATATTTGTAGCAATATTTGTTAGTGCCCCGCCAAAAGAAGCGAGATTGAACGATAATGGCCCTGATGTTGTGGTCTAAAAATGTGGTGACGCAATTTAAACATTTAAATGTACTAGTGGTGTTACAGTCCAGAAACACATGGTGATCTGCAAGTGCTAAAAGGTGTTGTGCTGTGAAATATCTGCCCAGTAGGCCTACACTCATACTAATGAATGTGACAATACTCTTTCCCGTTCAACATGATAGCCAACAACTACATAAGATTTCAAACTGATTACCGTCTTTCAGTTATATCAAATATGTGTTATATGCACAAGATATATTTTTTGCGTTGATACACATCAACCGAAATAGTTCGCAGCTACTTGCTCTGTGACCAAAACAATTCAGTATCAGATGCAGGTTATCCTTTGTACCTTTGTACCTTTGCTATATGGTATTGTTCCAGTATGTTTTAAATGATTTCACTCGATTTGGTGACCAAAAAAACATAGGTGTAGGCCTAGACACTAGAATTGTTATTCAATGTCAATTAGAACTCGATAAATTGGCTAGGTTAAACTTCCTTCTTAGGATATCAATACGTATTTTTGGACTAAACTGCATATACAAGATCAGAGACCATACCTAACCTCATTACTATATATATTTGTATACAATTCAGTCGATTCTTTGACATTGAAAACATATGTGTAGACACCAAAATTATAATTCTTATGGTAATTAGAACTGGATATATTGTCCAAATTAGATTTTCATACCGGCATTTTGAAAAATGGCCGAAATCCATATTGCGTCCCAATTTTGTTCCCACTAACATCGCTAAAATCATTCCCAGGAGTCCCCTGAACAAAATGGAGAGTAGTGGGGGTGGAGTGCTCTGTGACCAACTCTGCTTGTACATGGACTAATGCGCAAGCTCACCTGGATAATGCATTTTCACTTTTTAACATTAATATGCTCAATTAGACACGTTCCTAGCCATTTTACCTATTTTAAAGTATTTTAGTTGGATTTCTTGACCGCAAAAATAGTTATTCTATGGCGGCCATTTTAAAAATCCAAGATGGCCGACATTGGTTTTTGAGTTAAGTGGATATCACAGCTTCCAAAAATGTATAGTTTAAAATATCCCCACAAAATATCAACGAAAAGACACAGTGAACCCGACTAAAATGCCATATTTGACGTACTACTATATTATATAACTAGAGGGGAATTGTGACTTTTCAAGTAACAATAATGTTTGGACTACGTTTTGTGCGTTTTTTGGCGACCATTTTAAATATTGTTGGGTTATTTTTATTATGAGAGATTGATTGGTATTTTAGATTTTTGGATTCTGACTTCTTTGTTGGATTAATGTTGTATCACTGTCTGTGACGCTGGCCAAACCTTACAACAGCATTGCGTCGACGTTTCGTGTTTGATGCAATTACACCTGTTTGTTTAATGTTAAAATGTAGCATTTCAAAGGTTCTACTGTTCATATCAAACATCAAATGTTGGTTCAATGCTGAGCAACCCTCAGCGACGCTGACCCCACATTGAAACATTATTGTATATAGGCCTCTGTATTTTAATTAATTAAATGCGAAGGGTGCTGAAAGGGTGAAAGCCGGTCGTGTAGCCTCTGACAATGGGCCCCTATGTCATGTATATTGACTGACCAAGACTCATTCATGGGTTTCTCCCAGTCCGGACAAGTACATCATTGTAGCAACATTGATCCGCCTAGTGATCCAGACAATCTTGAATAAGTCCCGATGAACATGACGTATGACTTAGAAAAATCATAGTACACCTCCCCAAAACATAAGGATCATCGTGCAAAGGTTTGAAGTCGATTGGATACAAACTCAGGGAGAAATAGCGCATTATAAGCCCCCGGCTAAACATTGATTAGCACTTAGTGATCCAGAAAATTCTGAATAAATCCGGAAGAACAACTGGGAATTCTTAGAAAAATCATAGCACACATCCCCAAAACCTACGGATCATTGTGACGAGGTTTGAAGTCGACTGGATAAAATCTCAGGGAGAAATAGCCCTCGACATAGAATAATAAAAGTGTCGAGATCCATACAAAACTTAATATATTTGGCCCAAAAGGTCCGAACATAATTAGTAGTTGTGATGCCCTTTTGATTTTTAACCTCACCCATGCTAGTATTGGCTAGGTCACAACAACTGTTCTCGAACCAGTATCTAGCACAAGCTTCGGTCGCCTTTATCACACTCTCAGCACCCTTCGGGTACTAGGGTTCACTCATCATTATACAGTCAGTTGACTTCCAGCCCGTCACCAGCTCACGTCAGGCTATACGTTATGTGAACGGGTATTTTGAACATGTTATTAGGTGAGATGTGTACACCCATCAAATATAATATTTCAACTCATTGTTGGGCCAAAGTCGCAGATGGTGGGTCAGTATTGGTCCAGCATTGGGTTGATGTCTCGTGTTTCCCCGGCAGTTCTCTCATTATGTGTAAACTCAACTGGTCAATAAATGCTGGTGTACAGACGGTCATGTCTATAGATCAAATGATTGTCAAATGTACGTAGCATTTGGATACTTCCATGAAATTACCTTCTTGCTAGGAATACAGTATTTAAAGGCGGCAAGGTAATTGCGAAAGATAATCAATGTTATGAGTTTCTAAGCTAATAATATGTTCAAATTACCCGTTATCATAACTTGTAGCCTGGTGAGTCTGGGACAGCTTAATCAACGGCTAGAAATATATATGAAGTATATATTAAGTATATATTATGTAATTACATACAGTATATCTGGTAATATTCGCGAGGTTTTACTTTTCGCGAATTTCGCGAGGAGGACAAATTCGCGAATTCAAGAATCTCGTGAAAACTATTTTTATAATAACGCTACTATCATCGAAATTGATAATTCGCGAATTCCCAAAATCATAAATTCGCGAAAATAGAAACACGCGAAAATTACCAGAGCTACAGTAATTGAAGTAGGTGTGGTGGATTAAACAGAAAAAGTATGCTCGTTACCTAGGGGTTGATCTAGAACATTAAGTGGTAAATTGATTTTGGAAAATATTTTGAAAAAAGGAAATTCCCACTTGAAATGAAAAAATGAAATGAATCGGGCTTTAGGCCACCTTTGTGCACATATAGGCTAAACTGGGCCAGGAGAACCTCCTGAGGATGGTGAGATGATTGAGATGACACTGTCCTCCAGACACAAGATTCGAAATTCGAGTCCTGGCGGTCTGAGGCCGAGCACGCTACCTCTCGGTCACGGAGGCTCCCCACAATACTAACTTTCACACGTGTATGGGGAAGAAACATTTTTGTTTCTTTCAAACCGCCGAGACCGGGAACCGAACCCCGGACTCTGGCGTGAAAGGCAGCGGTGCTAACCACTACCCTAGGGCCCCCGCCCCCCACTTGAAACCAAATGTCTAAATCGAGCATCTAAAATATTACTGGCGTCAGCACTCAATAATTCTATATCATATGGACTTTGCATGTTTTTCATGGTACCATGGCTTGCAAAATAACATACACCATAAATTGATCCTCCAAAATAAAACTATACCTTGTATTTAGATTTATTTAGAACCAATGCTGGTCAATTACTCATGAAGCATACACAATAAGGGGGAATGTGATGATGGTGGGTTACATAGGCTACATGCATCTAAAGGAGTGAGCATATTGTGAGCGACAGATAATCAAGTTTTAATCAACAAATAGGCCTACTATTGGTATTGCATTCCGAAGATATGAAAATATAAGAAGCGATTGTACTTATATATTCATCTTATCCACTCGCCAAGTTTGAATTTTATCCAGATCAATTTTGGATTTGAAAGATCCCGAGGACGCCCATTGTAGCCTATACTACTTTTATACCCTCAAATAGATTCACAGTCACGAAATTAATCATCTAAAATGACATATAAAGTATTACATAAATGGGCCACAGATTTTAAATCGTTGTATAATGTAACGCAAGAAGCGCAATCAACGTTTAATAGTACATTTCACAAAGATATTTTGGATACTGTCCGACGATATGAACATGAATCAGGTCAAGAAGACTCTACAAATATTTATTTAAACGATTAATTAAGCTATGATGAAGTCGAAAAGGTTCCACAAAAATTACAAAATGGAAAATCCCCTGGCTTGTATAATATAGCAAATGAGATATTGAAAAAGAAAGAAGTAATTATGTGCTTTTGGTACTTGTATAGAAAATATTTTTGTCGTAGCCTACTTTCAATTCGGGTACATGTCATTATTAGTCCTATGCCAAAAAGTAAATCAAATGACCCGTGTGTACCTTTGAATTACAGAGGTGTCAGTCTGGTGTGCACAATCGATAAACTATACTCTTCCATATTAAATAATCGGCTAGTGAGATACTTTGATACGTTAAATCTGTTTTCAGATTTTCAAAATGGATTTAGATAAAAAAAACATCTTGTGAAGATCACCCATTCGTTCTTTCTTCTGTGCTAAGAAATATAATGCTCGAACAGAAATCAACATATACATGATGTATTTCATTTATAGATTTTGAAAAGCATTTGATTGGATTGACAGGGATATGCTGATGTATAAATTGATTTCATATAATGTCGATGGCAAGTTTTATAAAGCTATCAGAGCTATGTACAATAACACAAGAGCAAATGTTTTCAAGTTGGTTTGCACTCGATTTGGGGTCAGACAGGGCGACACTCTCTCTCCAACATTATTTAATATTTTCCTGACCGATTTGGTTACCGACATCGAGAATCTCCACAGTGGTATAGAAAAAGACGAATTTTCTCTTTCTGTACTAGGCTATGCAAATGATAATTACTGAGAATGAAGACAACATGCAATTAGTGCAAGACTACATAGCAGTCTGGTGTAGAAGATGGCGCATGAAAGTTAACACGAAAAAAACAAAGGTTATGCATGTACGCGGGAAACCATGTAAATCTACACAAGCCATTTTTAATTTAGATGGCACCGAATTGGAATTAGTGTCAAAGTATAAACATGATAAATATTTGGGTCTCTTTTTTAATGAGCATATGGATATGAGAGAATTTTTTATCTGAAGCAGCAGGACGAAGTTTAAGTGATATAATTGCGAAATTCGCCTTGTTTCGTGATGCAAGAACTTAACAAAACTTTATGAGAGTTGTGTCGTGCATATAATGGATTATTTTCCAGGTATATCGGGCTTTTTAAAATATCCCACAATAATAGTGCATAACAGGGCTTGTAGGTTTTATCTAGGTTTACATGCTAAAGCACCCATTTCCGCACTTCAAGCAGAAATAGGTTGGATGTTACCTAATTACCGTCATTTTCTAAATATTTTTAAAAACTGGAACAGGTATAGCAAAATGGATGTAAAGAGAATAGCCTATACAGTTTTAATTTGGGATAGTAAACAAAAAGTTAAAAGTTGGACTAACGAACTCAGAAACATATGTCGAATTCTTGAATGTGACGAAACGAAATTAAATGTATTGTATGATCTTAAACAAATTAAAGAGCTCCTGTGCAAGTTGCAAACTTCTGAATGAAAAAAAATGTACTGAGCAAACCTAAACTGAGACATTTTAAATTATATAAAACCAAATTTGATGCGAAGAATTACGTCTGTAAATACTTTCCAAAACGAAAACGTTCTCTGTTTGTCCAACTTAGGGTAGGCATCTTTCCCTTAGAGATAGAGACAGGCAGATACCGAAATATACCACAGGAAAATAGATATAGTCCTTTTTGTGTAAATATGCCGGAAGAAGAAAAACGTTTTATTTGTATATGCCCAACCTATGCTGTATATAGAGAAATAATGTACGACAAGATTACCCTTAATTCCCCATATTTTACTTTACTTGATCAAGAAAAAAAATTATTTATGTAATGTCTTGTAATGATAAATGTGTCCTGGATTTTGTAGATATAGCCTGTAGTAAGATAATTGCATTGTTATACAACTATTTTATTATATGTTTTATATGTCCACTAATGTTCGTAATCTCGGTAAAACAAAATACAGCCTGGTGGAAAATAATGGCATTGCTACATGAAAATTAGTATTTAACTACATGTATGTTTTAATTTTGTATAGACAAATTATATTAAAAAAACTCACGTGATGTTATTGATTAAATTGTACTCAAACTGATATATAAGCCCAAGATGGGTTGGGTGTTTTAACAATATTATTTAAAAGCACTGTATAAATGTATTATGCACATATCAGTATAATAAACAATACTACTACTACTACTCTAGCCAATGTTAATCGGATAACCGATGCTTAGAATGACACTATAAAAGGATCTAACGCCACAAAGGCATCACATGCTTTGACATTCATGTGGTACTAGAAGGTCACAGAAGCTATGAATTGTAATTTGAGGTCCAACAATGGGTTCCACGTCGGAAATGACATATCACACTTGATTATCGTATTATGGGCTAAAAAAAACATTTTTGCAAAAAATCCGCTGGCAGCCATCTTGGATTTTTGCTGTTTTCGGCCAAACGCGACATCGGATTCATGGGGAATTTTATGAGAGCGACATACGGCTTTTTGTGGATAAACAGGCCAATGTTCAGCTCTGCCATCCAATTTTTCACCCCAAATCCTGACTATACGTGGATTTTGTTGAAGGCGGCCATATTGAATTTTCAGTGGTAATTTAAATTGCTCTAATGTGCCAGACTGGCATTCTTGCTCATGTCAATTGAGATTTATCATGCATCGACAATCAGCAAAAAAGTTTGTATATATATAGTCCCAGAGCTAGGGGGGTTTTATTTGTGTTGAAAGGTCCATACGATCCAAGAGTTCCACTTATAGTGAAATTTTCTCAGGAATCCGAATCTGCGCGTCTTACAAAAATCATCCTGTCCAAAAGTACCATAGAAACCCTTTAAACACTAGTACCGTCAACATCGCAATCCGCAATTTGAAATATTGCGTATGAAGTAATTGTTTGCTAAAATTGTGGTAATTTTCTATTTAAATATTTTTTTACTTATTTATTATCCTCACATAAGACACAGGCTTTCACATGGATGTAAAATATTTTGTGTCTGATCAATGACAAATACACAATATAGCTTTAAGTTGGTATTTTAACGTAATTTTACTCATTTTTCATACTTTTTCACTAAATAGACAAAGTACTTTTTTCTCAGCCGATTTTTGTATAGTATAAATGTTTAGTTTTGATTCAAACATGTTCTAGAAATATTGTTGACTTAAAATTAACCCATTTGGAATAAAACAAATGAGTTATGTGAACATATTACTCACTTTTTTGCCCACTGAGTAGTCAAATTTTAAGCTATATCAATATATTTGATATCAATAGAAAGCTACTGGCACAGGCCGTCACATGGATGTAAAATATTTTGTATCTGATCATTGACAAATGCACAAGGAAGCTTTAAGTTGGTATTTTAACCTTAATTTGACCTTTTTTCAAATTTTTTCAGTAAATAGTCAAAATACTTTTTTTCAACTAATTTTTGTGTATAATAAATATTAAGTTTTGATTCAAACATGTTCCAGAACTATTGTTGACTTTAAATAAACCCATTTGGAATAAAAATAGTGAGTTATGTAAACATATTACATGCTTTTTTGTTTACACGTAAAATTTGCACGCTTTTCTATGGGCTCAGGAAAATTGTATGTATCTCACAGTTTTGCCCAATGAGTAGCTATATTAATATATTCGATATCAATAGAAAGCTACTGGCACAGTGTCTAATCTTTGACAAATGCACAAGAGAGCTTGAAGTTGGTAATTTAACACTTAATTTAAGTATTTTTCATACTTTTTCGGTACATAGTCAAAATACTTTTCTCTCAACTGGTTTTTGTGTATAATAAATATTTAGTTTTGATACAAACATGTTCTAGAATTATTGTTGACTTAAAATAAACCCATTTGGAATAAAAAATGATGAGCTATTTGAACATATTACACACTTTTTTGGGTTGGATGTAAAATTTTGGCACTCCCCCCCCCCCCCGCCCGGGGGGAAATTGACAGTGTTTCACATTTTTGCCCAATGAGTACTGGTTACCCAAATTAAAAAAAATGTACAAACATCTTTAATATCAGGTAAAAGTAACTATCAAGGGCTTTAACGTGGATACATAATATTTTATTTATGTTAAATACAAAATGTACAACAATTAAGCGCTAACTTTGTATTTTATCCCTCCATTTGAACAATTTCCAACGTTTTCTTGGTCAATACCAGCAAGACTTCTCGCTCATGTTGACTTTATCTGGTATAAATGTTTGTTATTACTTTTACATTCTCTGGAGCCATTTTTCAAAAGTTATCTTGACGACTGAAGAAGTGATCACAGCCATTTTTAAAGTTATCTCAGCCACTACAAAAGTTATTTTAGCCACTGAAGAAGTGATCATAGCAACTTTAAACGTTATCTCAGCCGCTACAAAAGTGATCTTGGCCACTGCAGAAGTGATAACAACCACCTTAAAAGTTACCTCAACCACTACAAAAGCTATCTTGGCCCCTGAAGAAGTAAATACAGCGACTTTACCAGTTTTTTCATCCACTACAAATGTGATCTTGGCCACTGATGAAGTGATCACAGCAACTTAAAAAGTTATCTCGCCAATGCAAAAGTTATCTTGGTGAGTGAAGATGTGATCCCAGCCACGTTAGAAGTTATCTCAGCCACTACAAAGGTGATCTTGGACACTTACAAACTGGTGTCAGCCAATTTAAAGGTTATCTAAGCCACTACAAAGGGATCTGGGCCACTGAAGAAGTGAGACCAGCCACTTTTAAAAATATCTAAACGACTACAAAAGTGATCTTGGCCACTGAAGAAGTGGTTACAATAACTTTGAAAGTGATCTCTGCCACTATTAAAATGATTTTGGCCACTGACGAAGTGCTCATAACGACTTTAAAAGTGATCTCAGCCACTACAAAAGTGATCTTGGACACTGAAGAAGTGATCTCAGACACAGTAAAAGTTATCTCAGCCACTACAAAAGTGATCTTGACCACTAACAATCTTATGTCAGCCCGTAAAAGTGATCTTGGCCACAAAAAAAAATGATCTTAGTCACTGAAGAAGTGATCACAGCGACTCTAAAAGTTATCACAGCCACTACAAAAGTGATCTTTGCCACTGAAGAAGTAATCATAGCCACTTTAAACGTTATCTCAGCCACTACAAAGTGATCTTGGCTACTGAAGAAGTGATCACAGCCACTTTAAAGGTTATCTCAGCCATTGCAAAGGTGATCTTGGTCAGTAACAAACTGTTCTCAGCCACTGACAAAATTATCTTAACCACTACAAAGTTTCTGTGATCACTTCTTTAGTGGACAAGATCAGTTTGTTTGTGACCAAGATCAGCTTTGTGCTGGATGGGGTGATTTTTAAAGTGGCTGTGATGGCTTCTTAAGTGGTCAAGATCACTTTTGTAGTGACCTAGATCTTTTTTTTAGGGACTGACATAAGATTATTAGTGGCCAATATCACTTTTGTGTCGGCTGAGATGACTTTTAATGTGAATGTGATCACTTCTACGGTGGACAAGATCAGTTTTTTGTGGCCAAGATCACTTTTACGGGCTGACATAAGATTGTTAGTGATCAAGATCACTTTTGTAGTGGCTGAGATAACTTTTAAAGTGACTGAGATCACTTCTTCAGTGGCCAAGATCATTTTTATAGTGGCAGAGATAACTTTCAAAGTTATTGTAACCACTTCTTCACAGGTCAAGATCACTTTTGTAGTCGCTCAGATATTTTTAAAAGTGGCTGTGATCACTTCTTCAGTGGCCCAGATGACTTTGTAGTGGCTTAGATAACCTGTAAATTGGCTGACACCAGTTTGTTAGTGGCCAAGATCACCTTTGTAGTGGCTGAGATAAATTCTAAAGTGGCTGTGATCACTTCTTCACTCGCCAAGATAACTGTTGCATTGGCGAGATGACTTTTTAAGTTGCTGTGATCATTTCTTCAGTGACCAAGATCACTTTTGTAGGGGCTGAGATAACTTCGCTGTGTTCACTTCTTCAGTGGCCAAGATAATTTTTGTAGTGGTTGAGGTAACTTTTAAAGTGGTTGTAATCACTTCTTCAGTGGCCCAAGATCACTTTTGTAGTGACTGAGATAACTTTTAAAGTCGCTGTGATAACTTCTTCAGTGGCCAAGATCACATTTGTAGTGGCTGAGATGACGTTTAAATTTGTGATGATCACTTCTTCAGTGGCTAAGATAACTTTTTTAGTGGCTGAGATAACCTTTAAAAATGGCTGTGTTCACTTCTTCAGTCGTCAAAATAACTTCTTTTGAAAAATGGCTCAAGAGAATGTTAAAGTAATAACAAACATTTATACCATATAAAGTTAACATGAGCGAGAAGGCTTGCTGGTATTCACTACGAAAACGTTGGAAATTGTTCAAATGCAGGGATAAAATACAAAGTTAGCGCTTAATTGTTGTACATTTCGTATTTAACAGAAATAAAATATTCTGTATCCACGTTAAAGCCCTTGATAGTTACTTTTAACTGATATCAAAGATGTTGGTACATTTTTTTTATTTTGGTACTCAATCGACAAAAATGTGAAACACTGTCAATTTCCCCGGGCTGGAAGAAAAGTGCCCAAATTTTACATCCAGCCCAAAAAGTGTGTAATATGTTCGAATAGCTCATTATTTTTTATATTCCAAATGGGTTTATTTTAAGTCAACAATAATTCTAGACCATGTTTGAATCAGAACTAAATATTTATTATACACAAAAATCAGTTGAGAGAAAAGTATATTGACTATGTACTGAAAAAGTATGAAAAATAGGTAAAATTAAGGGTTAAAGTACCAACTTCAAGCTCTCTTGTGCATTTGTCAGAGATTAGACACAAAATAATATACATCCGTGGCCTGTGCCAGTAGCTTTCTATTGATATCAAATATATTTATATAGCTCAAAATTTGACTACTCATTGGGCAAAACTGTGAGATACATACAATTTTCCTGAGCCCAAAGAAAAGCGCGCAAATTTTACGTCTAACCAAAAAAGTATATAATATGTTCACATAACTCACTATTTTTATTCCAAATAGGTTTATTTCAAGTCAACAATAGTTCTAGAGCATGTTTGAATCAAAACTAAATATTTATTATACACAAAAGCTGAGAAAAAAGTATGTTGACCATTTACTGAAAAAGTATGAAAAAAGGTCAAATTAAGGGTTAAAATACCAACTTGAAGCTTTCTTGTGCATTTGTCAATAATCAGACACAACATATTTTACATCCATGTGAAGGCATGTGCCAGGAGCTTTCTATTGATATCAAACATATTGATATAGCTCAAAATTTGACTACTCAGTCGGCAAGAATGTGAGATATGGTCAATTTTCCCGAGCCTGAAGAAAAGCGAGCTAATTTTATGTCTAACGAAAAAAGCGAGTAAGATGCTCACATAACTCATTATTTTTATTCAAAATGGGTTAATTTTAAGTCAACAATAGTTCTAGAACATGTTTGAATCAAAACTAAACATTTTTACTATACAAAAATTGCCTGAGAGAAAAGTATTTTGTCTATTTAGCGGGAAAAGTATAAAAAATGAGTAAAATTACGTGTTAAAATAAATACCAACTTAAAGCTATATTGTGTTTATGTCATTGATCAGACACAAACTATTTTACATCCATGTGAAAGCCTGTGTCATATGTGAGGATAATAAATAATTAAAAAAATATTTAAATAGAAAATTACCACAATTTTAGCAAACAATCACTTCATACGCAATATTTCAAATTGCGGTTTGCGATTTTGACGTTACTAGTGTTTAAAGGGTTTTTACGGTACTTTTGGACAGGATGATTTTTGTAAGACGCGCAGATCCGGATTCCTGAGAAAATTTCCCTATAGGTGGAGCTCTTGGATCGTATGGACCTTTCAATACAAATAAAACCCCCCTAGCTCTGGGACTAATACCCATTTGCAAGGTTTCCACCTGACTATAGGTAGGCTAACTCAAAGAACACGTGACCACTTCCAGAGGTTGTGTTGACGCAGCGTCATTCGCGAAGTCGATGGTCTAGGTTGGCCCAACATCCCCGTAAACACAAAACATTTGTATAGCATTTATACAATGTTGGACCAACGTCGAAGGCGTTGGAACAACGTTGTATAAATGTTATACAAATGTTTTGTGTTTACTGGGATTGGAATACCGTCTCGTATAGGCTAGGCATACATGTAGGCATATGCATTGATTCTTCAAAATAAAGAACTGCTTATGATATAAGGCTTATGTTTGTGTATATGTACATCAAATATCTCTTTTAATAATAATATATAAAGTAGTACCAATCATAAATAAAAACATGTTCATAATTATTATTTATCCATTGTTTGTTTTGAATATTTACCGTCAAATTGCGACTATACATCGAATAAGAATTTGAAAAACTGTCCGGGACCATAATTTTATTTTATTGATTTGTTTTTTTTCTGGATATTGAAGGTATCGTCAGAACTGTGACAATACATGAAAAAAGGCAGAATTGGAAGTAAATTCAACACAAAAAATAACTGACAGCATGGCTTATTGCACACAAAACTTTAAAGTTGAACTAGGATATGCTTTCTTAATGGCTGCTAAATATGATTTCTCATCACATTATATTAGAAACGATAATCTTGTTTGCCTTGGAGAATCAAGTATAAAGTATGATTCGCCGAGTTTGAAAATGGAGCAAGATTTCAAAAAGGATGGTGACTGTGAGCTCAATGTTTGCCTATCACTGAACGCGTGTCAAAACAAGATATGCATGAAACAGGATCAAACGCAAAACCTAGATTCTCTTGGCCTCAAAACTCATCTAAGTGGAAAATGTGATTGTGGGTTCACACGTTCAAGGAGTCTAAAAAGAAATGAACTAACTCACAATGGTGTTAAATCTTATGAATGTGCAACATGTCATAACCATATTACAACCAAGGGGGGACTAAAAGTACACGAAGGAATTCACACTGGTGTTAAACCGTTTGAATGTGGAACATGTCATAAAATGTTCAGAAAGTCAAGAGATCTAAAGGTTCATCAACAGATTCACACAGATGCTAGACCTTATAAATGTGGAACGTGTTATAAACTTTTTAGATCATCAAAAAATCTAAGGGTACTTGACCGAATTCACACTGGTGTCAAACCTTATGAATGTGATACGTGCCATAAACAGTTTCGAACATCAGGGAGTCATAAACGAATTCACTCTGGTGTTAAAACTTATGAATGTGGAACATGTCATAAAAAGTTCGTGCAGTCTGGAAGTCTAAAGAAGCATCAACTGATTCACTCTGGTGTTAAACCTTATAATTGTGGAAAATGCCATAAACAGTTCAGACAATCTGGGGATCTAAGGAAACATGAACGCATTCACGCTGGCAAAACTTATCAATGTGGGAAATGTCATGAGCAATTCACAGACAAAGTTAGTCTGAGAGAACATGAATGGATTCACAATGGTGGTAGACCGTTTGAGTGTGGAACATGTCATAACAAATTCACACAATCTGGGAATCTAAACCGACATGAACGGAGTCACACTGGTGTTAAACCTTATGAATGTGGAACATGTGGTAAACGTTACTATTATTCGGGTCAGCTAAAAACACATGAATTGAATCACACTGGTGTAGGACCTTATGAATGCGGAACATGTCATAAAAAGTTTGTTCGTTCGGGGCAGCTTAAAGCACACGAACAGATTCATGGAGGTGTTAAACGTTATGAATGCACAACATGTCATAAACAGTTCAGGATACCAAGCTATCTAAAGCGACATGAACTGATTCACACTCGTGGTAAACATTGAATATTGAACATGTCATAAACATGTCACTGAAGCTGGGAATCTACAGAACAGGAATGAGCTTAATATGACTCGCACTAGTGATAAGATTAATAATTAGCTAAAGGCGTTCAGGAACACTATTACATTCTTCCCAAAACCATCAGACATTAAACCAATGTTGTTTGATGTTGGCTCACTGCTTATATGACGCTGAGCGAGACAAAAGAAACAAACCTATCTGAACGTTTTGTGTTAGGTAATTCATTATTAATTGCTAACGTTAGTTTAGTTTATCTGTTGTTGCAATATTACTATGCAAAATGTCGTCATTCAAAGAAATTTAAGAATCCTTGGTGATTTATTCACAATTTTGTTTACATGACATACTTTGATTGAAATCAATTGCATAATGTAATGTAATTCACAACAATAAAGCCTTTCTGAGCTTTCGTTTCGCATATTTTACTTGGGTGGTTTTTAAACAAAACCTTCCCTAGAAGTGGAGATTGTGATAATAATTTACGTCCCAAAGTGAATTGAAAGGAGACAAACTATCTGGGTCCCAGATTGAGATTTTGCTTTGGCACCCCCCCCCCCCTTACATTGTTAATACAACGTTGACATTGGATCAGCATGCTGGATTATATGCATAAGGCGTTGGTCTCAAGATGAGATCATCTCAGCACAAGTCACCACATCAAGCACGAGCCTGTAGGCTCGGGCTTGATGTGGTGACGAGTGCTGATATCAGCCGATCTCGTCGTACCCAACGATGCAGTAAGTATTTTCTCGTAGGGATATCATATCTGAAGCGGCAAAATAAAAATGAGCAGTGAAGCGTATAGAAGAGAGTGCGAGTCACCCTACGTCTCGTAGCGAAAGCCAACAGCGTCATCGTGCGAGAAGTATGAATACTATACAGAACAGTATAAAGAATGTTGGACCAATAATGGTATTTGCAACTGCATGGTATTTGTTAGTCATCATAACCACAATTCGTCGCTTTTTGTCAAAATTATCCGAAACAGGTAAGCCGGACAAAATGTTCTGCCATCACCAAAACATTATATTACAGCCAAAATATTACAGATATTAGCACATATGAGCTGTCTACACCCAGGTTTTATGGTCAAATAACATTATTAAGCCAGTTACAGAAGGGTACCTTTAGCAACATTGTCCAAACAGGGTAAATTGGGACAAAATGTTCCGCCATTACCAAACATTCTATTTTATATCATATATCGGCCAATATTACAGATATATGTATATATGGGGTGTCTATACCCAGGTTTTGATGATCAAATAACATTTTAAAGTCAGTTAGAGTGTCATCATATGATTCCGTGCAGCTATTATCTGATATTCTGCGTATTTTTGTTGTCAAGCATTTCCCATACTCAGCCGCCGTTTCATTGATATGATTACATTATAACGCGGACTTGGTGATTGCTGCCTTAAGTGTGGGCTCACACAATTAATTGTTTCAAATAAGTTACGAAACACGAAGGTAATTGTATGTCTGTGATGCTTCTGGTTTAATGTCCAGATAAATTGTAAAGTGATATATTGTCGAAATATTGCATTATGTGTCAGAATATGATATTATGTGAATCTCAGTTGTGAATCGCAGTTGCGGGACACAACGAAATGATCTGATTTATTATAATACAAAGCGTAGCATATCACATGACAGATTACATAAAACACGACATTGGGTGTAGAAATGCGATATTTATATGTTTTTACATTAGGAACAACCTTTGAAACTTTTTGCACTTCTACACAAATCAATTCGACTTATACCCTGGACTAATTGTGTTTATAAATTACAAGAGATAACTTGAACTTAAAGCGACAAAATCAGGCTAAAATTATCAAAAAATATGTAATTTTATTTTGGCTTCTTATTATGGTCATATGATGTAAACATGTCTATAGACTAGAACGGTAAAAGTTTTTTTAATTTTTGTGTTGCGCATTTACCAGTTAGATTTCTTATTTCGGACATGCATGTCCAAAATAAGAAATACGGGTATTTCGTCTCTATATCTAGCCTAACTGGTAAATGCGCAGAACAAAAATTAAACAACTTTTGCAGTTTTAGTCTATGGACATGTTTACATCATATGGTCATATAAGAAGCCAAAATTTATGATTTCGGCCTGATTGAGTCCCTTCAAGTTATGCCATGCTAGTCGAGATTATTTTTTGCTGCGGCCCAATTGGAAAGAAAGCAATTGACAAACAGCCGTATACATTGATACAAAGCAAGAAGAATCATTTTTTAGATTATATGCTACATTCCCACTAACCACATATTCCATTGAGATGTACAATTGTTATGCGGTGTGAATAGATTTTTTGTTGTTGTGTGAATACAACGAATTCGTTCAAACAAATCTCAACACAAGCTGTCTATGTATAGGCCTGGGAATTCCCAGGGTACACGAGATAATCAACCAATGTTGGTTTGATGTTATGTGACCTGTATATATCTGCTTATTTTTAACACAATTTTTAATTATGTTCAATATTTTACAATTATTCTTCTCGCTATCATCTGGCACATTGTCCTGTGACCTTAACACGGAATGGATGTGAATATTTTTTCCGTCATATCATTCTGATCTGTTGAAAATAAAAACATTTTACATCCGCTTTATTGTCAGTAAAATCATCATCCTTTGTGTTTGGATTCTTCTATTTTAGCAAGATTACGATAATCATCCACCATGATTTTTACTGTACCCGCATCGCCAGACTTTGCTTGGACATTTTTTTGACCAATCACAGAATTGTTTGTGGACTTTCTTAACGCATTTTGATATTCTTTCTTTTCTTTTTTATGTAGAAGTTTTGGATCCATCACACTTTGTATCTCTCTTGTTTTCCTTGTTTTAGTCTCAGTGTCCTGGTCCTTGTTTCTCGATGTGGATTTAGGTTCCAATGCCGCCACCACTCTGCATTCGTGTGTCTTTGTCGAAATGGAATCGCTGAGTAGACGATTCCCGCCAAATTTGTCAACGTACGACAGAGCCGAAATGTCTATCAGATTCGAGACGTTCGAGTCTTTGATTTCAGCCTGATTTAAAAGTAATGCTACTAAGGTGGGTTGTGGCAAAGGTGTGTAGGTGGGTTTATCCAAACTCTCTACTTTATGTGAGACAGTGCCTTTGCTTGTGACGGTACCCTCTACAGGTACATCGCCTTGACTTATTGTCCTGTCATTTTTTACAGGTTTGACCTTTTTAATCTTTTTCGCCTTCATTGGGTTACAAATCCTACATGCATTCGCCGTGGATCTCTTAATATTTTGAAAGTCAGATTGCATGACACTCATGGTTTTCTCTTGGCCTCTCAAGGAATTGTGTACTGCATTAGCTGTGTCAGAATGCTTTACAATTTTCTGAGTAGGCTGAATCGTGTGTTTGACTAGGTAGTCATCAGTATTTGTGGACTGATCTTTGTGTTGGTCACAATTGAATTTTGTAAAGTGAGTTCTACCTTTGTCTCCTCTTGTTTCAGGTATATATTTGATATTAGATATACCGACGTTTTCAGAAATAGATCTGTCTATATCACCCTGCGCTACTTCCTCTGTGAAGTCTGGAATTACAGTGGGCATGAACGATGCGTAATTGCGAATACTGGTATCAGTGGCTGTATCTAACTTAGCCATAGTTGAAACTGATTGACAGATCATAGTAGCTTTATCGTGCTTTCGTTCTATTGTAGAGAGTTCAGCACAAACCACTCTGTCTAATTCTGTGTCTGTGGCTTTAGTTTTCACTGGAACAGCAGATGCTACAATAAATGACAAAGGTCTGTCCATGTCATTACCTTTGCTAGTCTTTGATATAGGAGGTACAACACCGCACGCAACAGGCATATCTAGCTGAGTACCAGTACATTTGTCTGCCTTTGATATAGTATCACTTGACACAGGTACATGTTTGTCTAGTTCAGTGTCAGTACCTTTATTTGCCTTCGATATTGGTGATGTCACAATGCATGAATCAGGTTTGTCAAGTTCAGTGTCGTAACCTTTGTTTGTCTTTGATATAAAGTATGTTCGAGAAACAGGTATATCCAGTTCAGTGTCTGTACCTTTATCTATCATTGATATAGGAGATGTTACACTACATGAAACGGGTATATCTAGTTGCGTGTCGGTACCTATATCTATCGTTGATATTGAAGATGTATTCACGCAAGGAGTAGCAATATCAATAGCAGTTTCACTATTTTTAGTATCTGTATAAGTTGTCTGGGTACTGGAATCACATCCCTTTTCATTATTTTGTAGATTGTCAGTACATATGTTACCTTTTGCGTCCGCATTTCCATTATTATCAGTTAAATTGTATAACATATTGACATCAGATGTTTGACAACACACGTCATGTTTTGAAGTTGTTAACAGCGTAGTAGTGGCCTGTTTATCTCTATTAATAGCTCCAGTTGTATCTCCATCGGTCGACATGAGGTGCTCTATAATAAAGTGTTTTTCCATATCAGTGACCTCAACCTGACATGCAGCACATATAGATTCCTGCTGCATCTCACTCTTAATTAAGTTATCAGTGGCAGAAGCTTTGTCACAAACATCAAGTAGCTGTCCCATATCAATGTTACTATGACGTTCATTGGACAGATCAGTTTGTACATCAGTGGACTTATGCGCGTACATGACGATAGGTATTTCATCAACTGTAACTTTTTGCTTGAGTTCATCCTTGTCATGCGTCATATTGGATGTGATGCAATTTCGCTCAGTGTCAGATACTTGGACAAAGTCAACAGATGAGGACGATTCTACAATGTCAGGAGTCTGACAAGAAGAAAAGGGATTGCTTTCGTCAGCTGTATGTAGTTGTGTACACTGAACAGCTTCACCGCGTGACGTTGTAGGAATACTATTAATGTCTATTTCGTGCTGGTCACTAATATCTTTAGTTAGGTTTGCATCTTTAGAACACTGTATGTCATCACGAGCTTCGTCCTTACTACTGTCGTCAGCATTAGAAACTGTGTCGTTGGGTTTCACATGGTCTTCATTAACATGACCCACGGTATCAATGGGATTATCCAATTCAGGAGTTCCTGCAGTAACAGTCACTGAGGTTGTATCATCCTGGGTTAATATAGCATCACTCATAGTATTAACACCCTCTGGCTCTTTATTAATCTGACACTTCATACTTCCTCCTCTTGTGTCTTCATCACACTCTATTTCTGGATTGATTACACCGACCTGTATAACACTAACACCAGGGTTGTCTCCCCGCCACATGATCAACACATCATCATCTGGAGAATCAGTTATGTTAGCGGTTAAAGTATCCCTTATGTACATCTTACTATTTGATTCCATCGCTTCCCGTGACATAACTAAGTCTTTTTCACCTTCAGACTGGCTGATCATCACATCTCCATTGGATGCAGTGAGTTCAACAGAATTATGTGGAGAATCAGAAATATTCTGCTCTGCAGTAACTGCCTTTTGGCTTTGCCCGGCAACACTACCAGCAGCAGTTAAAGTCTCCCCTGAATATAGCTCACTATTTGACTCCATCACGTCTTGTGCATTCACTGCATCTTTCTGACCTTTGGACTGAATGATTGTCACATCTCCATTTGAAGATGTCAAATCAGCACTGTCAGTAGTCAACGTCTCTCCTGCACTCAGCTTACTACTTGACTCCACATCGTCTTGTATCATAATTACGTCTTGCACACCTTCGGGATGACTGGTCATCACATCTCTATTTGAAGATGTCAAATTAGTACTGTCAGTGGGCAAAGTCTCTACTACACACAACTTAGCACTTGACTCTATATCCTCAGGGATCTTCACTACGTCTTTCTCGCCTTCAGACTGATTGTTCCCCACATCTCCATTTAATTCTGTCTCCCCTCCGCACAAACCACTACATGACTCCTCCTTTGCTACGTCTTTTTCACCTTCAGATTGAAGGATATCCACCACTTCATTTGATGCTGTAAAATCACTAGCGACTATTGGGCTATCTACACACAACTTACTTGTGGACTCCATCTCTTCCTCAGTCTTCACCACATCTTTCTCACTTTCATACTGAGTTTCTGTTTCTGGGATTTGAACGCACGAGCCGCCGCTGAAAGATTCCACATCCTCCCCAGACTGTTCTATGTGTTCAACTAGAACATCATCCTGGACCATATCATAGTTTTCCATATCCGGGCAGATTTCAGTCGTTGCCAGATTTGACTCGATGGGAGTCTTACCTTTGCTATGATCATACCAGCCTGCCTCGTGCACTGGGGTCATTGAAGATGTCTCAAGGGCGAGTAGAGCTGCGTCAATATTTTCAGAATCTGTCAATCCGGCAGAGTAGGTATAATATTGCGGTTCTCTAGCAGCAGACCGAGGGGTGCTCCAGGGAGATGTATAGACGGGGTTAGATTTGCCATACATCCATCTCCTAATACCACCACCTGCTGAAGACCTGCTACCAGTTTTCATATCATCAGTCTCAGGATATTTTTTCGTACGGTTGAAGGGGTCAAATTCTTCGTCATCTGATAAAAGTAGCCAGTTCATTCGCCAGGAGGCGTCTTGGTGTGACGATTTGGTGTTATCTGAGAGTGTTGACTTGGCCGTTTTATGACCTAGTTTCCCACCTTTGCCATTATTCCTATTGATGCCATCACGTATTCTCTTCGCAGACGCAGTTTCAACGTCAATGTTTCTAGGTGCAGAATTCTTTACCCCATGCTTAGGTCCACCAGTGTTTCTCTTTGGTTTGTTCTTTTTCTCTGGCTCCCTAGCTTTATCCTCTCTAACGTTATTCGCTAGCTTTATCTCTGAGGTTGTTTCGTCTGCCATGGTCATCCTCGATGGACTGATTCTATTGTCTGTTTAAGAAAAGGAAAGGGGGAAAATCTACATCAATAAAAACATAACAAAACTACGTACATGTACTTATATTAACCTTTTTATGGCGGGGACCGTATTTATACATCAGAATCTGACGTCTGTAGACGTCAGATTCTGACTTATAAAGACGATCCCCGCCCTGAAAGAATTAAAATATTTCTAATAACACATAACATAGGTATTCAAATGAAGCGAAAGGAGCTAACTAAAGCATGTATGCTGATTTCAAATTGAAAAAACTCTTTGCTCTCCATGGTTTATACAAAAAATATTTCGGGTTAAGACACGGCTTCTGATGTAAGACATGGTAGCTGTTGTGGGGAAGTGAAGCACAACAACCTACGAATCTGTGTGTAGAATGTTTTTGAATAACAATTAATGGTGATATTAAAAACATAACTTACTCATAACTTTCTCGTTACGTTGTCGATAATTCACAGCTTTATTGTCCCTGTTGTTTTCATAAGCCAGTGGTCTGAGAGCGCTTCCCACGCCTGCGTTGTTATATGGTCGTGAAGTCTCGCATCCACTCGTGTCCATGTGAACCAACTGACGTAGAAAATCATCACCTTCGTCAAATTTCGTCACTTGGTAAATGTCGTGCCGAGACGAGGTCTGCCCCATTGTAATCCCAAAAAATGGTCTGTGTCTTTGATACACTCTTAAAATATTTTTTTCTAAGTAAAGTAATACGGACGTGGATTATACTCTTGAAAAAATAAAGTTTTCTCGTGGGTTATTCTTTGTATGAGTATAATAGATTTCACGTTTGTTTGGAAACGTTCTGTATTATACGTCACAGTTTATTGATGGTGTCCACAATTATTTTGAACTTCACTCCATTAAATCACTTATAATTCCTTCATGGACTTCTTTCGTTTATCATGTACAATATAATGATAGTCTTTCCTCAGACGTCATTTTTTCTTCTTGGTACATAGCCACCATGTACACATCTCTCACGTAACAGGTCATAAGCACGTATAATAGGACATATAGCTGTCTCGGCATCATAGACTGCGGTCAGGTATTGTGGACGTTCTGAAACCTACATGTGATATCACAAACCATTGCACAGCAAACAGCGATATTGGTCCAATGTAAGTTGTTGGTCCAGCGTCGTAGACGGTGTGCAAGCATTGAAACAGCATTGGGTAAATGTGTCGTGCCTGGGAATGGTCAGGTGGCCCACGAAAATAAACTGTTAAAGAGAACAGTAGCATACATTAGCATTATAATAGCTTCTCAGATTCTAGCAATTTTTTGTCTGAGCATTTATATCATTTTTTTGTATATATTACTCGTGGTAGAAAGATGGATTATAAACTGCATACCTCTGGGACCAGGAAGGTCAACTCACAAAGACAATGGGTAGCTAACACGGGCTTTGACACTAGAACAATGTTGCCTACACATCTCCAATCCAAGCCCAATCTTAACCTTTGCAAAGCTGAAAATATGTTTTTATAAACCATGGAGACCAACGATTTTTGTTTTAATTTGAAGTTATCATAATTCAATATCTTATTTAGCTCTTTCTGCTTCATTTGAATACATATATGTTTTGGTTCTATGGCCATTGTAAATTTTTAATTCTTTCAGTGCGGGGATCGGCTTCAGACGTCAGAATCTGACGTCTATAGGCGTCAGATTCTTACTTCTAAAGTCGGTCCCCGTGCTGAAAGAGTTAAGGTAGGTACGAAGCAGCGACATGGCTGAGTAAAATTGAGACTATTCCAGTCATCACTTTTGTCTTTTAGCCACAAATTCCTTCACTGACAGTCAATTTTACGCTTGACTCTCGAACTCAAAGCGTTTGAATAGCCTTGTTAACGTCAATTAGTATTCCATGTCATATACGGCGTGGCAGACGACAGGCAGTCAGTGAGTCTGAGGTCAGTCACTTCTGCCAAATTACCTTCTTTTACGTCCAATTTATTGCTATGCGCAGTTCACCTGCGACACACAGAATGCTAAAGAGTAAAGACACACATGGAGCCCCTGAATATTTCTCAGACAAGTGAACAAGTGAATTTATTCTGATGGTCTCATTTAAGAGACATGCAGATGCCAGGTAAATACAATACAATACAATAACTATAACATAACATAACATAACATAACATAATATAATATAATTGTAATAGAACAGCAATGTTACACACACATAAAAAATTTAATAAATCTACACAGGTTAAGCATACTAGGCATGTCTTGCTTACACATAAGCTCTTCAAACTTTAATGGAGACAGTAACTGATACTAGTAGTCGTTAGCCAAGTTTGTATAGCGCATATGCAACCTGACCCTATAAAAATAGCAAGAAAACATTTTTGATATTTTTATTAGTACATCCCCTGGTGGAGTACATGGCAAAAGTTTTCCTAAATTTACCCACTGCAAAGTTGCTATTATTATGATGAATTTTCAAAATAGCCGCCAATCACGCCAATTTGCAACAATGAACTTAACAAATTACTGTTTTAACGTTGTTTTTTTACTGTGGCAAGTTACAATCTAGTTTTAGGATAAAAATAGTGTGTTTCAACATCAACACTTTCAATTTTTGGGTCTCAAATCAAACAAATATGAGTAATTGCAGAAATGCATATTGTTATGCATTTTCTGGTAATTGTCACCCTTTTGAATTTGAGAGTCAAAACACAACTTTAACCCTTTCAGGCCTGAATTTACCATTGTCATCTTCATCCACTACAAGCCGCGAATTGCTGTCGCAATTCTCGACTTGTAGTGGATAAAGATGACTTGAAGTGAGTAAAAAATTGAAAAACATTGCCATGTATTGGCAAAATAGTTTCATGGATTTTTTGTTCTAAAACGCCATAGTTGTATGAAAATTAAACCTGTTTTCAGGGATGTAAACTGATGCTTCAATCCATCGTGGGGGCTGAAAGGGTTAAGTGGGTGTCTATTTAAATAAGACTACTTAGCAAGTAAATGGTTAGTGGGGTGAATATATTTCATTTACAAATATCAAGTAAAAATCTAAAAAGTGTAAAAGATATATGAGAAAAACTGTCTCCGAATAGTTTCAAAGTTTAAAGTGATGCAAAACATGTCAATTTTGGATTTGAAAATCGTTTATGTGGAATAATATTTTGCTCCCAATTTCAAGTCATTAGCACAAAAATAAAGAAATTATATTTTGGACGAATAAAAATATTTAAACAACTTTTTTCTCAAAACGTTACACATCTGCTTACTATATCTGTTTGCTATTATACATGTCATAGGCATATCACTCTTGGTATGTTAAACTAATTGGGAATAACGTAGCATATGAATATATTATCAAAACTATCTCAGCAGACACAAGACGTTGAATCAATGTTGATTTACGGTTGGCCCACCGTCTATGACGTTTTTCCAACAATGATTCAACATCTTTGTCTGCTGGGATTACATTAATTTTTCACCGATAACAAAGTTTAGAAACGTGCGACGCTTATTCGCCAGGTGTCGCTCGATTTATTCTCATTAATAAAACTGAAAATGGTATACCTTGAATTCACTACTAATAAGGGCACCATGATAATATGGTTCATGTAAGGCGGGAATACAATAATTAGTATACTTTGAAAAATTATTAATTATGAAATCCATTTATATTTATATGCCCTACATAATAAAATATATAAACATATATTTTAACCAGAAAAGGAGTATTCTAACTCCGAGGCCCGGCTTTGGTCTGTTTGAGTGCGATAACCAAAAAAATCAGTGTATTGGTCTTCCTCATGGGCCAGAATCCTAAATGTCGAGGATATAAAAGGAAAGAACCAAGGAGACAAGTTCAAATATATTTTCGACGTGTATTCCTTCCACCACCATCACCGGTGCTGGCCAAAACCCATTCAATACTTGCCTACCATGTACCTCGTACAGAGGATGTAGGCCTATCCACCAAATTCCGGTTCAATGGGTCAGCATTACAGCCCATTGCTGGTTCAATGTCGCTCAATCGTCTACGACGCCGGCCCAACCCTAATCTATCAGCGGGTGTTTTCTGTCTGCTGCATTATGCTGGTTACGCTTTAACATGCCGGCGCTAGAAACACCAAATAACACGATACATTGGCCCAATGCTGATGTAATGCTTGGCCACCGTCTGCGACGCTGGGACATTATTATTCCAACCGAAAGCCTTTCAGCTCTTAACCACAAATATAATCGTGACTATTTTTTCTGAACACTTGTTAAAGACCAAAAGTACTTAACCTGAGCCTAAGGACCTGAAACGTTATATTGCACATGTTCATAAGGACTGGTGAACAAAAATATGAACCGTTTCCCACACACAGCACCCCTCTAAATAGGACACAAACTTAGGCAAAATTAACTTATTAGGATACCGGCCGTTCCTAATAATGACAAATAGGCACCTGTCAAATTGAATTATTTGATGGAGCTACTTTGTCATTTTCAGTGTAGGCCTATACATGACTGACAAAATCAGCAATGCAACAGAAAACTTGTTTAGCATAAACAGAGTACTTCCGCCCGGAAGGTTTTGTTTTTGATCGTGTTGGTTTGTTTCTCGGTGTGTCTTTTCGTCCATAGGATTTTTTAAAAGTAATACAAGGATTTCCATGAAAGTTTTACCAGTGTATCTAGGACCAAGGACCAATCCAATAAATTTTGGGGAAGATCCGAATTACGATCAGGATCCGAACTACAATCATTGATTTCGGCGGAGGTTTGCTGTCTCTGACTGACTGTCTAGTTTTAAATGTGATTGGAAGACGATGTGTAATTGGAAAATAGATTATATGGCTAACTGTTGAAAAAAGGTGGGTTCTTTGTGGTTCTTTGCTGGAAACACCACGTGTTCTAAAGCCTTGTAGTATTAGACTGACTGTCTAGTTTTAAACGTGATTGGAAGACGATGTGTAATTTGAAATAGATTATATGGCTAACTGTTAAAAAAGTGGGTTTCTAAATTGTGGTTCTTTGCTGGAAAAAACACGTGTTCTAAACCCTTTTTCAGCCGGTCCCTATTATATGCGTTTTTTACATTTTTATTAGCACAGTACATGTCAGCTTTTGTTCCGTGACATCAATCAGCAAAATTTAAAAATAGTTGACATCTATTTTTTCAAATCTGACTAATTTTCACCAACTTGAAGTTGTGGATCGCGTCAGCGAGACACAACTTCAAGTGGGTGAAAATTCCGATTGAATAATTTGGCGGTTAAAGGGAGCACACCAGCTCGTGTTCAGTGGGCCAATATTGGGCAAGTATCGAGTATACTTGGGTCGCAAGGAGTAGCCCTATATTGATTATTTAAAAAGCGATCTAGCTGTGCACAAATTTAATTGATACTAGCGTTACAAAACAATTAACTTTTAAAGTATTATTATTGAAAACTGTGTCACAATTTACCACTATTTTCCGCCTTATTCACGACTATCAAACACACTGATATTTAATATATAACGCTTAGGTGCTCATGTAGGCCCTACTGTGTTTATAGTAGAAGTTCACAGTGGGTGTGTTTCTGAGAATCGCAGGCGTAAACTTATATGTTACGCCCACATATCGATATCAATTCCGTGTTGGATTTCTGAAAGCATTGTATAAGCCCACATTGTAAAGGAATAAGAGTCATTATGTGTGACCTTAAAAACCTTAATATCATATTTTGTTATCCAACACTTTTATCCAAAATAGTTTTTGACAATGCGGCGATATTAAATGTAAGCAATAACATCGAGGTGGTTATTTGGAACTGAAGCTGGTAGATAGACTAGTTTCAGATTACCCCTAAGGGTTTAAATTTTAACAGAGAGGTAATGTGAACTGTTACACTGGGTACTAAATTACGTATGTTTTAATTCAAATAATTACATAACGTATGATTGATGCAATTCAATCATCATAATAAATACTACTTGTACAAAATACAATGAGATATTTTTACATCAAGTTATCTTGACATCTGAACTGGTTTGTCCTTAACTTCTGTTAACTATTGTATTTAGGAATTGTGATTTAATAGTATTTTTTTGTCGTTTGAAGCTGGAATTGCTCACGCAATTTCCAGCTTCAAACGACGAAAAATATTTCCATTTTTAAAAAATAGACATCGCCTGAATTGGCTTATTTGATGAACATCCACCACAAACTAGTTTAGTAATTTCAGTGGCGTTTTATTTGGTTGCAAAGCTGTTCGGGTCTAGTTAAGTAAAGCTACAGTCACACTGGGACGCGGATTGACACGCTGCTTGCGGTTTGAACAAAATAGCCGAAATCGGCAATCCGCATCAGACCGTCTCCAACCGCGTGTTTTAATCCGCGCGGTGTGCCTACACACCCAGACGGACAAAAAATGGCGTACGCATTCCGTAGAAATCGTCTGTGAGCGTCTGAATCGTGTATGAGCGTGGATAAGTGCACACGCACCGTAGGTGGCGTACGCATACCGCACGCGGTGTGCGTATGCCACCTACGGTACGTGTACACTCATGCACGCTTCCTACGGTGTCTCTACACTTGCGGACGCCCACTCACGGGAATCGACGAATGGAGACGGTCTGACGCGATCGCGACACTTGGAGACGGTGTATACGTACGCTCACCACACGTCCAGACGGAATGCCTACACGACGCGACGGTCTGCCTGAACATAGAGACGGTGTGTGTACACAAAAGTGCGACAACCCGCGCACGTCCACGTGTTTATACGACATTTTAAAAGCCGCGCGCACATGACTTTTCCAATCGGGTTTGTACATGCTGGTCCGTGCGCTTTTCCGCATGTTTCACACTGGCTTGTCCAATATTCTATTTTAATTTGAATTTATGTATATTAGGCCTATATATATATATTTATTGTATTCCTTCTTTATTTCTCGTTGTGTAACAGATGTAGGCTTACATTGTAGAATATATTTTTCCCATATGAAAGATATTCTCAATTTATATTTATTGTAATGCATGTTATAATATTTGATATATAAATTGAAATATATGTTTATAGCAAAAGATATCTTCAAATTATATCTCATTCCAGGAGTCCAGATACCTGGATACCCACAAAAACTATGGTAGTCATGTGGGCCCGTCAGATGTTAATTTTAGTCGACTAAACCAATTTCCGATTTCCACTTAATTATTTTGATCTTTGCGGCATGGCTTATGCGCCTTAAAATCAATTGAGATAAAGCAATATAAATGCCTTTAATAATAAATAATAATGATACTATAGATTAAAATGATTAATGCCTATTAAAAAAATTGAACATAGTATATCTAAAAAAAAAAGGTATTTTTTAGGATAAGCCAGTGTGCTTCTCAAGTCATACGAGAGGTCATACGAGACAAGGTCTAGTGAGATGGGAGGAGTTTGAACATGCCTGTCAATCAGTCCTGTCGGCTAACTATCAATAATGGCAGTGATCCGTGTCAGCATATACAAATATTTATGTAACAGCTTTAAATCTATTACGCTAATATAATTTATAAACTATTTAACAAAGTAACATGTTTATTCAAATTTTGTAATAAAGCATTATAACACGAAATAATCATCTTTTTAAATCGGGCAGTAAAGCATCACAACAGGAGCATGATGTTCCCTTACATTTTTCTATTTAAATCGTGTAATAAAACGTTACAACACGAACACGATGTCTTTGCAATTTTTTATATCGTGCAATAAATCACTACAACACTAATATTATGTTTTTCCAAATCACTGATGTTATATTATTCATATGATAGCCTAACTACCAAGCCCGTATAGTAGAGGGGGAAATCTGAAAATTGACGTTATTTAAGGAGTTAGTTGACACTTAAATTCCTAGAGACAAATAATATATCGCTGGAAATGTATGAACGTCTAGTTTTACGTAGCGTGAACAGTTTTCGCGGCAAGTGGTCGAGTTTTTCATAAAACGTGCATTTGTGACGTCATGTCGTGATGGTTGTGACGTCACTTTTTCACCAATTTCTACTGGATATTTATAAAGGTGGATCATTTATCAGCTGCGATATACACATGTAGATGACGTTCAATATCCTGCATTTGTAAAAATGAGAGTATATGCCTAGAGTATATGCCTAGGTTGTCACACAAAAATGACATACATGTTTTGTCCACATGCCATCACTTGATTTCCTGTTCTACTATGTATATAAAGTATATCCTTTGTAAAGTAATTTGTATTTTGATTAAGAAATAATTAATTATAAATGATTCTGAGCCAACAGATTATTCCTACATGTATAAATAATATTTATCCGTCGCGTGATTTAAACGTAGTCGGACAATTAACGTTTGCAGATAACATTTACACAAGCTAAGTGTACATGTAATGAACACGATGGATATATCAAAATATTTGAACCGCTCATATGCTTAATTATCAACTTATTTATATATTGAGGATAATGTATAGGCCTAGGCAAATAGATGGACTATAAATGTTCTAAAAACAATCCTGGTAGTGGACGTCCTTCATGTATGCGTATGTAACGTCTTACCCTCATAATTATGCCATATTTTATTCAGCTGATGCTTTTGAAAGCTAATTTTACACTAAAAAAATATACTATACACTATAGAAATGTACGATCAATTTCATGATGTCCCACAAGAGGTGAGTATAGAGCCACTTTGGGGATTGAGTTGGGAACGGGCGTACGTACAGAAATCAGCTCGGTGGAACATCGTCAAGATGGCCGCCATTTTACACATTAGGATCCCTTTGTCACACGCAGTTTAAATGTCGAATCTTAAATGTAATCGTATTAGGAACGTTTGTATATTTATAAGCATAATTCAGATATAGGATTTTAGAAAACAAATTGCTGACTTTGCACTCTAGTTTAGCTCGATACAATGCTCGTCCAACTACTCATGTTATACAGTAGATTGGTGTTAATCATGTTAAATAGAACGATTCTGGCATATGACTGTGTATGTATATAGTTGTGCTTAATCCTTCTTTGTCCAAGTTCGCAATAATGCGAATCCACGGTAGACGGCAAGTTCTCAAAAATGCGATTTTCTTACATTAAAAAAGAAGTTTATTTGCCCTTGAAATGACATTGAAATATCCTTGGCGTCATCTTACATCTATTTCACATTAAAGCCCTGAGGGTTATGCAACTCTGTGCCAAGTTTTATAAAGCCGCGTCTAATGGCTGCTTGTGATGGTCTACTTGAAGTATTACATCATGATTTTTGTTAAATAAACTCATGTTCCAGGGGTACGTCTTTGTGGGGAGTTTTAACTATTTTCCTACAAATATTTTTGCGGGGGTGTCTTATGGTAGTATTAAAAAAAAAACTGCGTGTTCCGAGTCACCCCCAAAAGGG
This sequence comes from Flabesymbios commensalis, assembly GCA_964017125.1. NCBI lineage: Eukaryota > Metazoa > Annelida > Polychaeta > Terebellida > Flabelligeridae > Flabesymbios > Flabesymbios commensalis. The sequence goes on from OZ024903.1 coordinate 101,788,488, forward strand.
GGTAAATAGGAACTTCGACATTGTCTATCGCAGTCCCTCGTGGGCATAACCCAACCATGGGGTGAACAGGAACAAACAAGTACATTTAAACAAACAACTGAACAATAGAATGGAATGAATAGGAACGGTTTGGTGACTAGGAACGATAAGTTAGGAAAATGTACAGAAAAATCTACACAGAAAGAATGGAAGCTGGTAACTAGGCTTTAAAACGTAACTGCGCCGATTTGCTATACATTTTTCCCAGGGACCGGTTTGTAATAGCGCAGTATCTTGGTGGTGCGCCACAGCAATGCATTCATATTCACCCCGTTTTTCATCGAAAAAAAAAACCTGAAACACAAACATGTCAGAGAGCCACACATTTTCACACATTTTCACAATAAATACCCGGCAAGATATTAGTATACAATTTTTTCTTTAGTAGTTACTTATTGTAGGCCTAGTTATATAGATAAATCTATAGATATAGATATAGAAAAGTGATATTTGCCAAAATGTAAGACTTGCAGACGATGTCAAAACGTGATCTTTAATCAGTGACCAAAAATAGTTTCAGGATGTATTATACTATTAACAAGGCGTCTTGTTACAAGCAGGATTAGTTAGTGCAGTGGGCAAGTCTCTCGGATGTTCCTCAGATGGATACAAGTCCCAAATTTGGCACAGAGCAAGGTTTTAACATATTAAATACAATTCTGGTCACAAGCCCAAAAATTTCAGACCGAGACCTCGTCGGTTGAGCAAATTCGAAATGGCCGCCAAAATGGCCGCTATCGAGAAATGAGAACTTCACAATTTTGCGAATAAAGTCACAAAGAATCATGTGATACCCCGTTTTTTCACGAATCTGTTGGGGGAGAATATTTTACGATTCAAGGTCAAGGTCACCCGAAAAAGTCATTTTTAAGGTTGAATAGGACATAGAAATGTAACAAAAAAAGATAATATAGTCATTTCCAATTAATGTATCCCAGATTAATACAAGTTTCAAATTTGGCACAGAGTAAGGTTTTGACAAATTCAATACAAAATTTGCGGGTTAATAAATTTAAAATGGCCGTCAAAATGGCCGCCATCAATAAATGAGAATTTCAAAACTTTACAAATAAAAGTGTTTTCGCGTCACGAAACAGTTCCGGAGGGATTTGTTTTGAACAAGGTCAAGGTCACCCAAAAAAGTCCTTTTCACGGTCAAATATGACTTAAAAATGAAAAAAGGAAAAATCATAGTCATTTTAAACGTATTTATTAAATTTATTTGTTTTTCCATTCTCGTATTATGCATTATCAAGCGTGAGGCGAGAGCATGTACCATAGCAAACACAGAGAGCCGAATAAATAAATCCCCAAATACAACAAGAACAGTTGCCTGCACAGCGCTTCTGGCACTTCAATACTTAAAACATATATCAACACTGAAATAAAATGAAATCTCAAGGTAATATTTCTGATAAACGTCACAGTATTTTACTGTATTACATCTAACCTTTATCTTATAAATTACCTGCTACATCATTATATAATGTGATATTTTCCCATCATTTACTGTATTCGACATACATACAATCATATCTATATAGCTGGAATTGGTGATGTGATTTTCAGCTTCAAATGACGTCGCGGCAGTTTTTCAAACACATTATTTGATCATTGCCAAAACGTACCAGCGCGACGACGTAGTCAAAACTGTTACATTTTCGTCACGCCGGTTGTCGCAAATGAAATGAAATGAATCGGTGAAGATGGTGAGATGATTGAGATGACACTGTCCTCCAGACACAGGATTCGAAATTCGAGCCCTGGCGGTCTGAGGCCGAGCACGCTACCTCTCGGTCACGGAGGCTCCCCACAATACTGAGTTTTACACGTGGATGGGGGAGAAACATTTTTGTTTCTTTCAAACCGCCAAGACCGGGAACCGAACCCCGAACTCTAGCGTGAAAGGCAGCGGTGCTAACCACCACCCTAGGGCCCCCGCCCGCCGGTTGTCGCGGCTCACATGTCGCGTTGGTCGTCGCGTTGGTGTGTGGACAGTCATGTAATTTTCGCGTCAGTCGTCGCGTCACTCGTCACGTGCCTAATCGCGCTGACGTTCGCGTTGGTGTGTTTTGCACTTAAAGTGGAGAAATATAAATAACCCTATATATTTGTTTAACCATCAGTCTGTTCTCTTTCAATATAAAACATAGAAAAGGCATGTGAAACTGATGTATTTTTTATTTGGGCCCATAATAACCTCTTGCCCACTCTCTCTCTGAGCGACCTAGCGAAAAAAATGAGTGCGGTTTTGAGAAGAGCCTAGTAATACTGGTAGCACAAGGACTTCCTGTTACCATATCTTTGCTTATTTCGATGCTTTTGCTACAGCAAATCATCACAGAATCGATTCTAATTGGTAGCAAAATGATATATCTGTAGTATGTACCACCGAGGCTGCAGCAAAGAGCCACACATTTTAAAAAAGGAACTAACTTTCTCATTCTTAAACTTTATAGTGATATGCGCGAATGAATTAGTGTGGTGAGACCTTAACGCTCGATAATTTCACATTGAAACACATTTGCAATGCTGCCTCAACCTTAATCCACTGCGACTTATCGCAATCTGTGTAAATGGGCTAAATATCGACACGTGTAAAGTTCTGGTCTTTAACAGCTACCTGCCCATTTGATTAATGTCAGTTGACGTGTTTTGGAAAACATTTCAACTTCGCCTTGAATCGATAGAATAAATTATGACAGAAATATAAACAGCTCTTCACACAGAATTGAGACCAATGTCTTAGTTAGCTCTTTTCGCTTCATTTGAATACCTATGTTATGGGTCTACGGTCATTATAAATATTTTAATCTTTCAGTGCGGGGATCGACTTTAAACAATGAGCTCTGTATGAGCTCAACAAATATGACAAATAGATGACTATTTAATTTCAATATAAAATATATTTGCAACGGAATGAAAAATTTTCAAAATTCCATAAAAATAAAAAAATATATAAAATCTGTCTGTATATTTTATCACATAAAAAGTATTTCTGAACCTGGTGTTACGGCGGTTCAGTTGAAACCGGCCAGACCCGGATTCATACCTCTTAAGCATGACGCCTGGTCATTTAGTTTTGCGTCATCTTCAGGTATAAAGACATAATTATTAGTTTTAACTGTAGAGGTAGCCAACAATATATGTAGGGCTGCCAACCTTTAGAAAAACAAACCCATTAATTTGTCTGCTTCTGTCTCTGCCATGTTAGGTGTGTGACGTGTGCAAAGGTATGAGTTAAGTGGAAATGAACGACTTCCAGCAAACATAACTATACTGATTTAATGTTGGTTTAATGTTGGTTCAATGTTGGACCAGATATCTGTGTAATGGTGAACATAGTGATGTGAACATAGGCCTATAAAATTATACCTACGTACAAATTCTGACATAAAGAATGATAATATAAACTCAATTATCATCGTGCAGCGAGTGCTGCATTCAATATTATTATTTTTAATGATATGATAAAATAGAATTTTCGTATGAGCTGAATAAACAGATGAATATTAAATAACAATATTAAATGTAGTTTTCACAGAAGAGAAACACGCCGGTTATTATTTCTTACAGATTCAAATACATGATCTATTTCTTATGTGATTTACTTTTACTAATAAATATTACCGCCGCCTTCAAATTGTATAGATGACATTCTACGCAAGTGAAATCTCGTGCCCGCGGACCATATAATAACTTTAACTGGTAAAACAACCTAATCAATCATCTCGAGCTAACGAGCTATCGAGTATGTAGTGGAGTTACTGGGGGGGGGGGGGGTTGTTCATGGGGGCATGCCGTCGACCGTAGCCCCTAGAAATTTTGGATGCCATATTAACATAGAACCCACTTTTGTTTACGCCACTGCTATTTAGATCTAAATATATCAGTTTTTTTTAACTGGACTGAAACATATAAAATAAGCTTTACTGCGCAGACGACGATTTTTTCAAAAGTTTTTTAAAGCAAATTTATGACTTGAAATGTATTCAAGGGTTAGAGGAGCTTTTATGTCAGGATGTGGCATTACAATATCATCATATAACATTATATGACAGTGTATGGTCGGGGGACGATATTCTAATATAAGTAAATGAAATTTTAATGTCAGGATAGCACATTTGACTGTCAGGCTATGATATTTTAAAGTCAATATGTGGAATTATATTATCAGGTTATGGCCGTTTAACGTCTCGATATGGCAATAATATTGCAGGCGATTGCACTATATAGTCAGGATATGGCATTGTAATATCAGGATATGCCACTTTAATGTCACAATATAGTCTTATATCATTAAATCATACCATTTTCGATATCATGTTAATACCAAGCTATGACATTCTATTTTCATTATGTGGCATATTAATGTCAGTATACAGCATTATAATATCAGTAGCCTATATGGCTTGAAATGGTGCGACACACTCAACTAGCCACTGTTCGTGTTACTGACGGCGCCAAGCTTTGCGTAACCGGCCACCAATGGTCCCAGGAGGTCTGAGTTAATTTTAGATTTATGTTTATTTGAAATAATCAGGGAATTACAAACACAGATAGAAATAAAATGCAAGCTTAAATGAGAGACAAAAATAGCTTAAACAGCGTAAATAAAAGGGCTCTAGCCTCTAATTATCTTGCGACCATGTAGCTTTAAAAAGTGTATACGGGACTTACTACACGTCTCGAAACATTATATGCTCCACAGTATTCTCGCGAACATCATTAGAGCGACAATCAGACTAACATCATAAGAAAATCAGTATTTTTATCACAGCTTCTTAACATGACCATTATGATGTAAATATGTCCATTGAATAGAACTGCGTATACGTTAATTTTAGTGTTGCGCATTATATACCAGACAGACAGACAGATATTTTATTGACAGAAAAGAAAAGTCATTACAGACTTATTTGTCATAGAAATGAAAGAGATATATGTACATGTATATACAAGATTGTTAGTTTGTTAAAATCATATGATAATATACATGGTATGACATACACAGCTAAAATCATGTTAAGTGGCATTGCCAAAATAAAAACTGGGTATTTCGATAATATAAATGACTACTACTAAAAATGAAATAAAAGGCATTGCCAAGATAACATAGAGGTCTAGCATTTTGTTTCCCGCACCAAAACCAGAGATAAAATAGCTACTACGTATGACATACTAATTATATATAGTAGCAAAAAAGACACTCTGGAAAGCGTAGAAACCTAAAATATATACAAGTGCATGATTATGCTACAGTAACTGGAGTATGCAATAAGCCAATGGTAAAAATTATATGGTATTTTTTAAAATTAAATATAATATCATGCAAGTACAATAAATATGGCATAAACAGGTAGCTCCGTGTCATGTGACCATGCAAGCACAGTCGCTATGAGCGCGGAGATTCCCTGAGATTGACTAGTGGTGCAAACTTAACGACGTAATAACAGTAGTAATGGCGGTTAAAAATTATTTGTGTAATTCACACAGGACATGGCCCTCGCACAAAAACATTAAGCCTTTTTATAATTCACTATATTGTTTAATTCATACTGTTTCAATCACGACCTAGTTAGAACCACATAACGACGACGTTACTCGGAGTTACAATCGAAGAAAAACATTCCCGACCTCATGGAGAAAATCAGTTGACTTAGCAACTCTGAAATCCTCCATAAGGCCCCACCTCGTCTGATAACAAAGGCGACGGAAACGTCCCTAGCCGGCCCCAAAAAGCCAAATAATAAGATCCGAGAGCAACAACCGTCTTGATATGTGGTAATACCCAAGTCAGATCATGAGGGCATGATAATATGAATAATATAGCGACAGGTGACAGATTTTTTATACTCAGTAGTTTTAGCCCTTAATTTGTTTAAAGCAACCATAAATAAATTGCGCTAGCGACTTCACCACTGTTACGTCTCTAGATGTCATAATTCCTAGAAACATTTCATTTGTCGGTTGTATATTGATAATTGCGGCTACAGAATCATACAAGATTTCGCGTTCATTCTTCATAGCGCAACAGTGGAGAAGAAGATGTATTTCATCGTCAATTTCGTTTAATTGACACCTTGTGCATATTCGCTGATTTTTTGGAGTGATTGGATTATTGAATCGTCCTCTTTCTATATTTAGATCATGTGAGCTCATTCGATATCTCGCCATTGCTGTTATGAGGTGGTTCCCCCTTATGTGCAAGCTATATGGTTCAACACAGAAATATTTTTTTACTAATGCATATGTGCGCAGCTTACTCGAGCTCTCAATATCTTTTCTCCACTGCTGTGTAAATATTCTAACTATTGATTCTTTAAATGAAAGCATGAATTTATTTGTATCCCCAATATTCTGTGATTCCCAAGTTTGATCAAGCCCGGTTCGTTCGAGGACAGAGCGAATACGAGAACACCAGTTCGTGAAGCCAATGGCATCTAGCTCAAGTAGCATATTGTAGGCATTTCTGACTTGATGGCTCCGAGATAATTTTAGAATTCTACACCAATATTTTACAGCTTTTATGTGTTGCCGGATGATCAGTGGAAATCGACCCGTGTCCCCATATATTGCAGGAGTAGGTGTTTGCTTTCTAACGCAAAGTGTAGATTTAATAAATTTTAGATGGATTTTTTCCAGATCGTTAACATCATCGCCTGTATACCATATATCACTTCCATATTCTAGTATGGGCAATATTCAAATACCTTGAACGCAATATTCAAATACCTTGAACGCAAGAGTGGGTGACAATTTACCGACCACAGGACGGGACTGTTTACGTAGAGCAAAGATTCATTTCCCAGCTTGGGAAGCAAGATGAGAAAAAGTTTCTTTTAACACGTTATTAGCGGACTTGGTGCTATACACTACACCAAGGTATTTATATTGTTCAGCCTTTTCTATAATGTTATCACCATAGTGGAAGCTTCCGCATACTGCTGTGTAACGTTCATTAAAGATAAGAACTTTTGTTTTAGGAATGCTAACTATGATATGCCATAGGGAAGCATATGAATACAGGGCAGTTAGCTGTTTTTGTAATCCCTCGGCAGATTCTGAAAAAAGGACAAGGTCATCTGCAAATAACAGATATACCATTAGTAAGGTGTCCACAGCGATACCTTGATCTTGGTCAAATGATGCGGATATGTCTTGTAAAAATTCCGTGAATAGTTTGGGACTGAGCATACCGCCTTGTAGAACCCCAAATTCGCTTTTTATTATGTCACTGATACGCGAGTCCCATTTTACACGGCACTCTGCTTTAGAAAACATGCTTTTTATTATATTTAGCAAATTGCCGTCTATTCCCCTGTTCAATAATTTGTAGTATAATGCTGTTCTATCAATATAGTCAAATGCTTTTGTGAAATCGACAAAGCATGTATACAGGGGTTTAGAAAGACACCTTTGTTTATCTATGATGGCACATAGTATGAATATATTGTCCGTAGTTCGCGAATTGGTTTTAAAACCAGCTTGATAGGGATCATTATCGTTACATACTTCGTTTTTAAATGAGAGTCTGTTATTAAGTATAGATTCAAATAATTTCCCAATACACGGCATGACTGTGATTTTTCTGTAATTATCTGGAACGCCATGGTCCCCCTTTTTGTGGACCGGGTGGATTATACCGGTAGCCCATCTAGATGGATATTCTCCATTGGTAAGAATGGTATTGAACAACAATTCTAATGCTGGCAAGAGCTCATTACATCCATATTTGAAAAATTCGGCAGAAATACCATCTACACCCGCCGCTTTCTTGCATTTTAACTTTTGAATCGCCTTTTTAATTTCTTCCGCAGTTATGGGACTGTTTAGGAACTGTGTCATATTGGATTTATCGTGCTCTACATTATGTTGGAATGACGTAACTTGCTTTATAATATTATTCATGTGTTCATAGTCAAAATAATCCACATGGGGTGGGTAGACTTGTTGTTCAAAATAGTTCACAAAGTCTTCCAAGGTAGGCCCTGTAGTGACATTTCTAGGATTTAAGGATTTCCAGAATTTCCAGTAAGAATTAGGATCTTCTGTTCTCACATTTTCCAGCTCACTAAGTTTGGCTTGCTGGTATTGTCTTTTCTTTTTTTGGATTAATTGCTTATATTGTCGTAGCAGTATATTATATTCGTCTTGCTGTGCGTTAAGGTCTCTATGCTTAGCGATATTATTAACAACATACTTCAAGGATTTACATTCTTTATCATACCAAGGGTTAGAGGGGAAATTATTTTGCGTGCACTTCCTTTCCTTCGAAATATGTTTCCTTGCTGGGAATAATGGCGAAATTACAATTTCTAGCATACCATTGAACATGTCACATAGAGTGTCAGTATTACACCCCTCGGTGGCGGCACACAGCATTTCCTCAAATGCATGACATGCCTGCTCATTCCGTAGAGCTATTTGATATTCTTCCCTTTTCTCGTCTTGCCATATAAAAACATTAGACCGAGATGATGTGTCATTTACACAGGTGTCTATTTTTAAGGGGTTGCAATCGAGTTTAGTGTTGGAAATATTGAATTGTATGGGACAATGATCTGATTCTACCAATTTCGGTAGAACGTCAAATTTGCTGATTATGTTATTTTCATTAAAGATCAGATAGTCTATTGTGCTTGAACCATTTGGAGAGTAGTATGTATAGCGGCCTATACCATTATCATTAAACATGCGCCCATTGGCTATTTTGAAACCTGTGTTTATACAAAAATTTAGTAAAAGTTGACCATATTTGTTACTGACTATATCTTCATTAGAACGTTCACTTGGAACATTTGCATTGATATCTGTTACCCCCGATTCATAGTCTGGAGCCTGACCAGTACGACTATTAAAGTCACCACATAATAGGATGTGATGCATTTCAATATATCTAGCCACTTCCTCTTCTAGCATAGTAAAATAATCATTTCTTACAGCGACATATGATGAGTTTTCTGGTGGTATATAGGCACAGCCAATTTTAATGTTTTTCTGACAACAGTCTGTGGCTAATGTCAACCATACCAGATAGTCGTAGGTATGATCTATCCTAGTTAAATTTGCATATTTATTTGAAATAAGTATGTCAATACCACCAGAAGCTCTACAGGCATTTTTATGTTTATGTTTTCTATTTACATGATGGAATTTATAACCAGGTATTGCCAATGTAAAATCGTTCCCTTTCATTGTGTCTATAAAAAAAATATTATATCGTAGTTTCGGATAAATGCCACAAGATCAGGGTCTGTCATTTTGTTTCCTAAACCATTAATGTTCCATGACAGTACTCGTATATTTCTGTCCTGATCATTATTAATTACTCTATTTACATCGGCTATGTCCGTGTGATGATTGTTCTGATGGGAAAACACTGACCATTAGCAGAGTGATTGTTGAGCACTTCAGCCATGGCAGAAGTCAGTTTTTGCTGTCCTTCCTCATTTAAGTGGATCCCACCACGATAAAGATGGATTTTGTTTATGGGAGTGGGCAAATAGTCGGCGTTGAACAATTTTACACATATTTCACGTATGTGGCAATTTATGTCGTGAATGTGGGCATTATATTTCTTCTGGCTCCTAGGGGGGATTTCAGCCACGTAGAAATGTGTATTTTTGAATCCCTCCATTTTTTCAGCTAATTTGTTAATGTCCTCCTTTATCTTGTTTATTGGTCCACTAATATCGTTTGTACCGAGGTGGAGGACAACTGCATCGGTGTCTTCACATATATATCCTTTTAATCGAGGTATCAAGTGTCCTATTCTCATTCCAGATGTTTTATATACACAGACGGCATCTGGGTTATCAAGTTTCGGTTTTAGTTGTTTGGCTAGTCCGCGCATATTAGAGTCACCAATGACACACTTTTTTTTATTAGACTTGACGGGAATCTGTCTGGTCAAGTTTGTATTATTGTTATTGGCGGATAGTCCATTGATCGTGTTAATAGATTGTGTTTTATCTCTGCTGCTGTTGCTGCTGCTACTACTGCTGCTACTGTTGCTGCTGCTATTGTTGCTGCTGCTAGTACTAGTGATACCATCTAGTTAAGCGAGATATAAAGACAACATTCCCGTATTTCTTACTTTGGACATTCATGTCTGAAATAAGAAATCGAGAATTTCGTCTTTATATCTGCTTCTTTGCGGCTTTTTTTCTTGCTTTGCCTTTTCTTTTCTAAGCCCTCAGCAAATAAGAAATCGTGAATTTCTCTTTCATATAACTGCTTCTTTGTGGCTACACTTTTTTGCTTTCCCTTCTCTTTTGCCATAAGACCCAGTTTCACAGTAGTAATTCGTCAATGCTCTGCCAACTGCATGCAGCTGCCAAGCCCTCAACTGCATTTGACGTGCGTGTTATTGTACCACATCCATGTTGGAGAAACAATCTATACAGCACTACCCAGAGAGGAAGACGACAATAATGGAGCAACAGAAGAGCAACAGAGCAGATGGAACTTGGGGAAGGTCAACAGAGAAGAATGAAAAATACTCCGATCCATGACCTTTTCATACGCGGTTCGGAAATTGACACATTTGGGTGGCGGACACCGCAAAATTGCGTACAGACACAGCGAGATGGCGTACATACACCGTAGACAGCGTGAGGCAGCGTGACATACCGTAACATAGCGTGAGTAAGCGTGATATGTCGTCAAACGGTGTACAGAAACCGTACATGGAGTACAGAGACCGTAGGCAGCGTGACTAAGCGTGACTAAGCGCAGCCAGTAGCTACGGATCCCCTACGCTGACCGTCTGACGGTGCAACACCAAAAATATTTTGCGCTGTGCATAGGGTAGCGTAGGCTATTGTATAACAGTGTAGAACAGCGTAGGAACAGCGTGTGCCATTGTGGGGGCTCCGCTTTGGAGAGGGGTGCAGGGTGAGCCATTTATTGTCTACGCCCCTCGCGCACGCCCACGATACCTACGGTGTATGTACGATGTCCACGGTGTTTGTACACCATCTCGCTGTGTCTCTAGGCTGATTCATGGATGATTGGGCTCCCGCGGACAGCCACGCTTGGCCACGAATTTTTGAACAAGAAGTTGATTCGCGGCAGCCGACGGATGGACGCGGTTGCCGCGAAAAGTGACGCGGTGACCGCCTGGAAATGTACGATCACGGACGCTTGCCGACGCTTACGGCCGCTGATTACCGGTGCGTGGCTTTTGCTCCTTCCGCGTGTGACCGTGTCAAACCGTACCCCAGTGTGACTGGGCCTTAAACACTTTAATGCACTGAAATATTTCTACATAAACAATGGAGACCAAAGGCTTATGTTGAATTTGAAATCAAACATATCTTGGTTGTATTTTTCCGCTTCATTTGAATACCTATGTTATGGGTCTATGACCATTACAATTTGTTTAATTATTTCAGTGCGGGGACCGTTTTTAGACGTCAGAATCTGACATCAATAGACGTCAGACTAAAGACGGTCCCCGCGCTAAAAGGGTTAATGTAAATTACTGAAAGTTAAGAGGAGAATTTCTTAGTAAAATGAGTCCCAGATTTGCTGCATCTAATTAATTAAATGAAATGCACATTGGGCCACTTTTCTGCACCAATTGGGTCGAGCCACGGGCCAAAATGTCCAGCCGAGCCACTGAGGTAAATATAACTAGCCCCATAGAGTAAGATAATGGACCGTGGTTTTCATTTACATACTGCAGTGGATGTATCGTCCACCCTGTGCTATGCTCGACACAGAAGACCTACCGCTTATAAAATATTTGTATTTATCTATTTATGTATCCCCCCCCCCCCCCTAACAGCATACAAGAATTTGCACAAAATGCCAATATAAACAACAATAATTGCGTGAGCACTCGATATGCATATCTATATTAGACGTTTCCTGCAAAGAAATGCCCAAAGAACGATTATGAAATTTTTACACTGGAGGAAAATTTGCACTGGAATAACAATTAACATCCCTTTGACATTTACTTTTTTATGCATTTTTATTCAGTAAAAACAAGACGCTGAGCCATTGTTGATTCAACGTCGGTCCAGCGTCGTGGACGCTGTGCCAACACGATGGTTCACGAGTATTTAGCCTCCCGGAAATGCGTCATAGCTGAGCGGCAACACTATGGCCTCTGCGCATGACTGCCCTCGTATTCACTGGCGGTGAATGTGGATATAATAACATGTTTAGCTGTATACAGTAAGCGGCACAAACCGGTTCGCGGCTCAGGCTGGGCGTGGAGGCGACGCCCTTTACACAATCTCTACATAATAACAGCAACTATTTCCAGGGTGTATTCACATAGGATAGTGGTACACTGACATGGATCAATAACAGTTTAAAGCTGTTGCCCCTTTGGATTTTTGAACATTATTTTATTGCATTCATGCACAACATAGCATTTTTGAACAAAAATATGTTTAATTGATTGATTGATTGATTGATTGATTGATTGATTGATTGATTGATTGATTGATTGATTGATTGATTGATTGATTGATTGATTGATTGATTGATTGATTGATTGATTGATTGATTGATTGATTGATGGTTCGATTGTTTGATTGTTTGATTGTTTGATTGTTTGATTAATTAATAGATTGAGTGAGTGAGTGAGTGAGTGAGTGAGTGAGTGAGTGAGTGAGTGAGTGAGTGAGTGAGTGAGTGAGTGAGTGAGTGAGTGAGTGAGTGAGTGAGTGAGTGAGTGAGTGAGTGAGTGAGTGAGTGAGTGAGTGAGTGAGTGAGTGAGTGAGTGAGTGAGTGAGTGAGTGAGTGAGTGAGTGAGTGAGTGAGTGAGTGAGTGAGTGAGTGAGTGAGTGAGTGAGTGAGTGAGTGAGTGAGTGAGTGAGTGAGTGAGTGAGTGAGTGAGTGAGTGAGTGAGTGAGTGAGTGAGTGAGTGAGTGAGTGAGTGAGTGAGTGAGTGAGTGAGTGAGTGAGTGAGTGAGTGAGTGAGTGAGTGAGTGAGTGAGTGAGTGAGTGAGTGAGTGAGTGAGTGAGTGAGTGAGTGAGTGAGTGAGTGAGTGAGTGAGTGAGTGAGTGAGTGAGTGAGTGAGTGAGTGAGTGAGTGAGTGAGTGAGTGAGTGAGTGAGTGAGTGAGTGAGTGAGTGAGTGAGTGAGTGAGTGAGTGAGTGATATACTGAGTGATATACTGAGTGATATACTGAGTGATATACTGAGTGATATACTGAGTGATTGATTATTTGTTTGTTTGTGTGTCAGATTCTTGGAAAAATAATGAGCCATTGTCGCAGCACATTCTATACTTTGCTGAGGTACAGCTGAGCTTTAAAAAATATATAAAACTGGAATAATAATAAAACCAGAATCGGCCTTCTGATATCATCATTCAAATCGTTACCTTGTATTGATATCTGGATTAAATTTCACACAAGGAAACTGAGAAAATAAAGCATTTCACTGTAGCCTTTGTCTCGAGCTCAGGATACTCGTAGTGACAAGGTTCAATTTTAACCATTTTTTTCAAGGGATGTTTTTCAACAATTTTGATATATTTATAGATATGAAAATGACATGTAATGTTTATTCAAAGGTCAATAAAATAACCCAGCTGTATTATATAATCAAAGACTATTATCTTGTTCTAAAATTGTGTACCCTATGTATTCAAGGGTGTGCTTTCGCCCAAAACTGGTCTGCACTCCCCCAACCAAATTCTGTCTGAGTGCCCCCCCCCCCCGGCCACTCTTAGTATAGTGTTCAGTCGGTAGGAAAAAAATAGGACTTTATAAAATGGATCTTTTTTGCATCGACATGTGCAATATGTGTTCACTGGTATTTAATCTTTAAATAAGTCAAGAAATATAAAATCATCCTCAACACAAAGTTTTCTCAACCATAGCCCATTTTTTCTAGCAGAAAAAACTGTTGTGTCCAATGGAGAAACTTAAAAGTAAATTGCATCAAACTAATCTAATCACATACTAAAAATAAAACGTCAGCTACGCGGCAAGCACAAGACATAGACCCAATGTTGGATCAATGTTGGTCCACCGTCCACGACGCTGGCCCAACATTGACCCAACATTGGGTCGATATTTTGTGTTTGCTGGGACAAGCCAGGGACAAGCCATCGTACTCCAGTCCAGTAGCAATAATGTTTGGACTAGGTTGTATGAGTTTTGTGGCGGCCAGTTTGAATTTTGTTCGGTTATTTTTATTATGACGAATTGATTAGAATTTTGTTGGCAGCCATTTTTAATATGATCCAGTTAAACAACCCCTCTCCCTTAAAAAAGTCATAGCATTAAACATCAATACATAAAAGTCATTGTGCCAAGGATTTAGATGAAAACTGAGGGAGAAATAGCACTATAGAATTTGAATCAGAAGAAAAAAAAGTAGCAAGAATTTGTGCAAACTCAAACATAATTACTGTGTGCAATTCAACTGTAGGCCTATCACAGATAGCATTGGGTGGTGTCATCATCTCAAGGTTAAGGGTTAAGGTTCTTGGGTTATCTGTGGTCCCACAAAGAGATTTCAAGCTACCCTCCTTTCTTTCTTTTCAATGGCACGCCTGTATAATGACCACATAACTACACGCCCTGAAGGTTTTCTTGAAAACATTGCTATATTTAAATACAGGACACGCCACCTTTTCGTACACAATCATACATTCATGTATGCGAATACATCCCCCAGTAGCATTAACACCGGACATTCACCCAATGTTGCTTTAATGGTGTGTCAGCGTCGGAGACGGTGGTATAACATTAAAACAACATTGGATCAACATTTATTTTAACTGTGAATCCAACAAACGCATGAGGGTAACACAATGTTGTTTTATTGCAGGGCCAATGTCGCAGATTGTGGCCCAGCATTAAACCAGCATTGGATCAACATCCCGTGTCTGCTGAAACTGTAAACAAGTTCAACGCTTTGTAACAATAGTTACAGCTGCCCAGCAATCAGCCCAGCAGACAAGACGTTAAATCAATGTTGGTTTAACGTTGGTCCACCGTCTACGAACGTTGAACCGACGTTAAACCAACATTGATGCAATGTCTTGTGTCTGCTTGGAGGTCCCTATGTTGGCTTAATTCGGGCCAATATCGTTTGTCCAGCATTAATACATCATAGTAACAAAGTGTCTTATTTACTGGGTACAGCGATACTGTCCGACAAAGACCATGCAACAACTGTTAGAAATAAATGAAATGAATCGGGCTTCAGGCCACCTTTGTGCACATATATGCTAAACTGGGCCAGGAGAACCTCCTGAGGACTGTGAGATGATTGAGATGACACTGCCCTCCAGACACAGAATTCGAAATTCGAGCCCTGGCGGTCTGAGGCCGAGCACGTTACCTCTCGGACACGGAGGCTCCCCACAATACTGACTTTCACACGTGGATGGGGAAGAAACATTTTTAGTTTCCGGAAACCGAAAACCGAATCCCGAACTCTGGCGAGAAAGGCAGCGGTGTTAACCACTACCCTAGAGCCCCCGCCCGCAACAACTGTTAGAGTAAGGGCTATTCCTGAAAAACAGCTGCCCCACTCCGACTCAGACTCAGACTCAGAACAATTTATTTGTCACACAACAACAAAAAACCCATACACATGTAACCAAAATATACAAATACATTATAATGTGTGTTGTGCGGATCAGGAGACCTGCATTAAGATCAATGTTGATCGCTATCATGCAGGCCACCAGTTAGAAAAAAACAAAAAACAATAATAAGGATCATCGCGCAATACACAAGAGGACGCATCCTATAGAGAACTGATGCACAGAATATAACTTCAAAATAGTAGAGTTACTCTGCCCTGCAAAGCCAAAAGGCTGTAACCGCTTACTTTGGAAGTAAGCAGGTACCGCCCATTGGCCCCACACCGCAGTGCAGATAAATATTATTATAGTTATTGTTAAACAAAAAAGAGAAAGAGAGTATAACAAAACATGAGTCATGGCTACTGTTCGCGTTATGACAAATAATCTTTAAAAGTACATTAAAGAAAAACAATCAAATTTAATGAAAAATTATCGATTGCAAACATAACAATTTGAAACAAAACACTGCGATTGATAACAATTTATGAAATAATTACGCGTATAAAATATAACTCCTGAGTAACTATGTGTTAACAATTTATCTTTGATAAGGGGCGGTAATGAATTAATACATTTTGGGATACTGTACAAGATACATTTAGTAGCAAATATATGTTTAACGGTTATTATATTCAGGTCATTGATATTTCTCATGTTGTATCTTTGACATTTCCTGGCAAAATTTAATCCTAGGAAATATTCTGGTAAATTTTGACTAATGTTTTTATAGTAAAATTTAATCTGACACAATTTAAACATATCCGTTACTTTTAGAATATTTAAACTTTTAATTATAGGTTCAGAATGAGCTAAATATCTGCTTAATGTAATAGATCTAATTGCTCTTTTTTGTAACTGCGTAATTTTGTCATGCTGGTGACCCCAAATTAAAATACCATAATTAATATGCGGAAGGATTAATGTTTTATATAGTTGAATTAATATCATCTTAGGTACATATAATTTTATTCTGTGGATAATGCCAATTACTTTTGTTATTTTACAAGCAACCTTTTCTATGTGATCATTCCAGGTAAGATTTTGGTTTATTTTAAATCCTAAAAATTTTTGCACAGTTTATTTTAGTATCTTCTATTTGTATTGTTGGAATAAATATTTTCTTTTTTGGCTGGTGAAAAACTACAAAATTTGACTTCGCAACATTTAAAGATAGTTTGTTTAATTTTAGCCATAATGTAATTTTTCCTAGCTCTTTATTTATTATTTTTTCAAATTCTGTATCATAGCTATCAATTGTAGTAATTAAAGTAGTATCATCGGCAAACAAAATGAATTCAAAGAATTTACTAGAGTTAATAATGTCAATAATATAGATTATAAAAAGCAATGGCCCTAAAATTGACCCTTGTGGAACGCCAGTGGCGACGTTTAGTATATCAGATTTACAGTTAGCAAAATCTACATATTGGGTTCTATCGGATAGATAATTTATTAATAATTTGTTGGCCTGTCTTGATACCCCATAAATTTGGTGATTTAATGTATCAAAAGCTTTTGAAAGATCCAGAAATATTCCAATAGGTATTTTACTTTTATCCAATAATTCATATAATTTGTCAGTTAATTCTAAACAAGCTAATTCCGTTGAATGTCTTTTTCTAAATCCATATTGACTTTTGCAAAATAAATGGTTGTCTTCAAAATAAGAATAGAGTTGGTCGTGTATAGCCCTTTCAAAAACCTTCGAAGCAGCTGGAAGAAGTGATATGGGAAGGTAATTAGTGAACATAGTATTATCACCTGCTTTGTAAATCGGTACTACTTTGGCTATTTTCAATTTTTTGGGAAAAATTCCTTTTTTGAGGGTTTGATTGATTATTATGGTTAATGGCTTAATAATAATATTCTTAATTGATTTAAATACCAAAGTAGATATACCATCATGTCCAAAGTTAGTTTTGCTGTTTAAGTTGGTTATGATTTTGTCAACAACTGATTCTGTAATAGGTTTAAAATTTAGGTTTACTTCTGGTTTCAAAGTTAAGTAATCACTGTAGCGTTTATCGGTGACCTTTTTTATATTATTTGCAAGGCTAGGACCTATATTTGTAAAAAATGAATTGAATTTATTGGCTGTCTCTCGTTTATCATATATCTTCTTTCCGTCCAATTTAAAGTAGTCTGGAATTTTTACTTTATTTTTGGCTTTATTCAGCATAATATTTATTTCCGTCCAGGTTTGTTTTATATTGTTACTATACTTTTTAAATAAATTATGATAATAGTTGCGTTTAGCAAGTCTAATAGTTCTTCTTAAAATTTTATTATAAGTATGTAAATTAGCTGCAATTATATTATGTGCCTCACCATCCGGTGGGCTTATCCGCATTCTTCTATATAAATCATTTCGAAATTTGATGGATTTTAAAATACCAATACTTATCTAACTATTTTGTTTATGTTTTAACTTATTGAACTTTATAATTTTATTGGGAAAGCATTTAGTTCTATGATTATCTATTATGGCTTCGAAAATATTATAATTAGTTTCTGGGTCGGCATCTAGATCGTGATCAAGACTGTCTAGTAAGTTTGCTGATGCAAGCTCAGTTGCAAATTTGTGTATGTTTTCTGTATTTTGTTTATTAATAGTTATATACTTTTGTGGTTTATTATATTTCTTCTTATTTTTCAAACATATAAAATAAGGCTGGTGGTCGGAGAATTTGTCTATCAGTATCCCGGATGTTGCGCTACTTAAGACTTCTGAGCTGTTGCATAAAAAGTTATCTATTAAAGTAGCATTTGATCGAGAAAATCTAGTTGGTAAAGTGATATGTGGGTAAAAATTATAAGAAGTGATAAATGTAAAATATTTATTAACTATATTTCGCTTTGCTAATTCTAATAAATTTATATTATAATCTCCTGCTATAATAACTTCAGGTTTAGACCTGGTAAGCTGCTCTAAAACATGATTAAATTCATCATTAAAGGTATTATGATTGTGTAGGATATCTCGTGGAGGTCTGTATACATTACCGAGTAATAATTTAAATGACAATTCATTTCCAGAAATTTGTATAAATTGACCTTCCCAAACGTCGGATCGTTCATAAAGTGCAACAGTTGAATATGTAAAATTTTCATGTA
This sequence comes from Flabesymbios commensalis, assembly GCA_964017125.1. NCBI lineage: Eukaryota > Metazoa > Annelida > Polychaeta > Terebellida > Flabelligeridae > Flabesymbios > Flabesymbios commensalis. The sequence goes on from OZ024903.1 coordinate 101,807,212, forward strand.
AATAAATAACCAATCCTCCTTTAGGGCTACATTTTCTACCTTCGGAAATACAGGTATAACCATCAAGTTGGTACATAGAAATATCATCATCTTGCGACAACCAGCTTTCCTGTAAACATATTGCACTGCAAAATAGACCGTTTTGTTCTAAATCCTGGATAAATATACTAAATTCATCAAATTTTGCATTCAGGCATGCAATATTTGTACTCAAAATTGTAAAAGCTCCTTTATTCATCTCAAGATGATTTCTAATACCAGGAATATCCATATAAGGAGATTTTTTTAAAATGTTATATTCATTATCATCATCATTAATACAACTCATAATATTTACTAGGGAGTCTTTTGTACACCTCCAACAGATTCAAGAATTTTTGTATCATCTATTTCAACCGCCATTTCTTAATGTTTGATACATACATGCAAATTACAATAGAGGCAATGATATTTGTTTTCGACCTTAAATACATTAATCGAAAATTAAAAACAATAGCAAACATGGTAACAAACAGTGTACATGTACATGTGAACCTAATTATATTCATCGCCATTATATGGTTATGACTATAATTCAGTTTTGGAAAAATAATGATGAAGTCTGTTGTGAAAAAAATCCATCTGGTAAGAAATTGTAATGCTGGTGAGTGATGATTCAGATTGAATGTAAAAATAACAAAACAGGTGCTAGTGATACAAAAAAGCAGTCTGAATACGTGAAGACCAAATATGAATCTTGACGTGTAAGAAATGTGAAAGTGCGAACAAACATCGTGAGAGATTATTTCCCACAATGCAATGTGCAAATATGCGAAAAACATGTTTAAGGTAATGTATAACTTCATAAATAAGAGTTATACATTTGTTTAATATGAAGTCGGTGGTTTAAGCCATTACACATTTGAAAATAATAATACAAATTTAACCATGGAGAGATACGGTGGAATATATCTCACATAAGATATATATAAGGTCATTTTTTGGATCACCCGGGTCAATCAATCTCATAGCTCCTTTGTATATTGTAATATTACTAATTATCAAGTTTAATGATAATAACATTATCATATCAGATATGTGAGAATAAGATATTACAACAAATGACACTCAATTTTTGGCACAAAAGTAGACGACATTTTATGTACTTAGTATTTTTATTATATTTTATAACTACGTTGGTCCAGCATTTGGCCAACATCTGTACATACCCATACAATACATATATACACACATATACACACTTATACGTATATATACCATGGACGCCAATCGTTGTTTTCGGGGAAAGTGGTATACAACACAATTTTAATTGCGGAGGGAGTGGTAGACTTAGATTGATATTTGTCCTGTAGGTGTGGTAAAAATATCAAGTTAACTTTTTGATCAGTTCATGATGGAAGTTCGTGTCTGTTCAAACGGGCAAAATAAACAGCTATGAACTTGAAAGATGTTGGATTATTGATGGTGTATTAAGTAGTGCCTTGAAGAAATTCCGCGGACTGTGTTACAAAAAGGGTGAAATCCGGGCTCTTTGGTGGCCCAAAGACCAAGATTTCCGGGAGGTGTGGGGATGATTTTGCAATTGCCATCCATGTAGGGGAGTCTTTTGCTGGAACAGCCCTAACTGCTTACTTTTCAAATAAGCAGGTATTGCTGGTGGTTTTGCAGATCAAAGAAAAACATCAGTAACTATACTTACTTTTCAAGTAATCAGTTACTGTTGTTTGTCTTCCATGGCAAATATAAACGAGAGTTACCACTGTTCGCATTTTCAAAAACAAGCAAAAGTAACTGCTAACTTTACTAATGAGAAGTTACTATTGTTTGCATTGCTATCTACAGAGTAAGCAGTTACTACTCTTTGCATTGTTATCTATAGAGGTCATACAAAGAAATTTCAAAGCAAACAGCACTAGCTGCTAGCTTTTCATATAATTAGTTACTGCTGTTGGAATTGCCATCTATATCCCGTAAAGACGAAAAGTTGGCTCAATGTTAGTTTAATGTTGACCACCGTCTGCGACGCTGGCCCAACATTAAACTATCATTGGATCAACGTCTCTTGTTTACTGTGTGGGCCTAGAGGTCATACAAAACAATTTGAAAACAAACAGCAGTATCTGCCTGCTTGAAAAGAGGCAGTTACTCCTGTTTGTTTTTTGTGTTTGCAAGACAAAATCGGGTACTGTATACTCTCCAGCAAGTGTACTTAGTCACGCTTAAGAGTACTTACTTAGCTTTTAGAGGTGTATGTACATGAGTATGCTAGTACCCCTGCAGCAACACTACCCCCCAACCACCACTATCGCCATTGTCACACTCTACTGCACAATGCTGTGGTGCAAAGAGTAAGACAAACAGCAGTAACTGCTCACTTGAAAAGTTAGCGGTTACGGATATTTGTCTTGCGGGGACAAACAGCAGTAGCTGCTCACTTGAAAAGTAAACAGTTACTGTTGTTTATCTTTGCACTTCAGAATGTACAATCATCGTGATTACATTGGTATACAATTTAACGTAGACATAATTATTTTGGTAATTATTACAGCCATTTTGGACCCAAGTACCACTGCAAACGCCAGACGTTGAACCAATGTTGGTTTAAAGCTTAGCCAACGTCGTAGATGCTGTACCAACGTGAGACCAGCATTATGTCAGTTTGTACTGATGGTTTACTACAGGGATATAATGTGACTTACACGTCATAATGCTGATAATTAATACACACGTTCTGCTCCCGAGTTCCAGTGAACACTAGACGCTTAGTTGACGTTGTTTTAACGCTATGCCAACGTTACAGATGGTGGGCCAGCTTTAACCCAACATTAAGTTACCATCGAGTCTGCCTATCATGATTTCTGAACTTCCCATTAACCATTAACGCGATGTTAAAGCGTATGTACATATGGATTTGTAAACACTGGATTTGGCGATACAAAGAACTTTTTTAATGAAATTCAAAAAATGAAATATACTAGGAAAACATAATCATAGGTGCCATATGATTTAAAAAATATTACTATAAAAAATATACTCAGAAGGAAAATGGTGTCAGCTGAATTGTAACTACAAAAACGTGTGAATCTATAATTATTATTGAGTGGGTTGACCATACAACCATCATGACCATGAAGGTTGGGTTTTACTGCGACATATATAAACGAGAAGGAAATGAGCTGGAGGGTGCTTCGTTACACGCTCATTGTCGGTGTGTATCTGACTTTAACGGTTAAGAAAAGTTTGAATTTGCGTTCTACAAGGGCCAGAAATCCAAGATACATATAGACTCTAAACTAGAGTTGTCATTAGGAAACAAACACAATCATATAATTTTATATACAAAACCAAAGAGAATACATTATCTATTACAAATAAAAATGTTAACAGTATTTAATATCGTGCAAACATTGATGTGGTGGTGTCATTATATTTTTTTATTTCATGTAGAGATTTGGAAGATACTTATTCTCATAGCCCCCAAAGGGTTTGCTCTTTCAGCGCGGGGACCAACTTTAAACGTCGTAATCTGACGTCTATAGACGTCAGTTTCTGACGTCTAAAATCAGTCCCAGCACTGAAAGAGTAAAACCTTTATAATGGCCGTAAATCCCTAACCTAGGTATTCAAATAAAGCGCAAAGAGCTAACTAAGACATTTGTGATGATTTTATATTGAAAAAACACCTTTGATATATTCGTTTATATAAAATATTTCAGCGCTCGAAGGGTTAAAATTGAATTCTAACTTATTGATTCGACACCACAGCATCCCGACAAAATCGTGACGTTACCCCAGCTTTTCCTCGTATATTCAGATCAACAAGTCTATTGAATTTTGTTATATCTCCTTGACACAGAGCGGCTACAGTACTTAAAGGAGTCGTACGCGCATGCAGCCTGCAGTATGACCAAGAACTTTGTATGACAGGGGGGGGGGGGGGGAGGGGTGCTGATATTTAGCGTATGACAGGGTGGGGTCAGGTTCCACATGGGTGATCTTTCTTATGCACGGAATCTTTGCCGTGACTCACAGCACACGTATCATCACACCAGATCGTCTTCCTGTATAGTACCCACAGGATTGTTATTCAACCACGGAGTACCCCAACTTCCCCGCCGTGGATTAGCCAAAGGACAGGATATCATTCCAGGAATATATTTGGGATTCAGGAAGGATTGTAGATTGAACAGGGAGGTGTCGCCATTTTGTGCAGATTCTGGTGCGGTGCGACGCGTAGTGAAACGTATTGATACAGCTTTTGGTATCTGCGATGCCTGTGATTAGTAATCCACCTCCTGGTATGATGATGTACGGACCTCCAGGAGCACCTCCAGGTCCTTATGGTCCTATGAGACCTCAATCACCTCCACCGGAGATCATGTACAGCCATGTAGGTGACCCACCCGGCGCCCCACAACAGCAACCCATGGCAATGGTACCCCGCGGTCGGTCAAGGCCACCATCTCATATCCCGCTGGCTAAGCTCAGGGTACTGTACCTGGGCAGTGCGGTACCACTACAGACCAGAGAAGGATTACAAGCTGTTCAGGGTCCTCTACGGGAGAGGTACCCGTACATGTCAGATGGAGATGTCAGTGGTATCGATGCCTGGGTCACCATCTTCAGCAGTGGAATATTGATGAAGTACATAAATGAGACCAACACTGTGGCTTGGTTCCCCATACAAAGTCTCCATGTATGTGCCGCTGTGAAGTGTGTGGTAACTGGCGTGGGTCCTCAACGACAGGCTAATTTTGTGGCCCTTGATTCCCCTGAAGGTAGAAGCAGCAAGCACCCACCTATGTTTGCTTGTATTATGAGGCGTACCAAGGGAGTGAAAGTCCTTGAGTGTCATGCGTTCATCACTAAATCCAACCAGGCGGCATTGGCGGCTGTTCAGGCTTGTACGCATGCGTACGACCACAAGGAGGGATGGACAGATGATTTTCCTAATACAGATGGGCAACACAACAGCAATGAGTCCCGCCTGGTAGCCGCTGATCCGGTTCCAGTGTCCACAGCTCCACCCGAGTTTTTCGAGAAGCCTCCAGCACAGGGTTACTTCTACACATCCAAGAAGGACATCATCAAGACGTACAACGTGTTTGGAGATCGTCGCGGTGACAGCATGGTACAGACTGCTGCACCTCGCCAGGCCCGGTCTGATATGCGTCCTGCTCCAAAGCGCCAGCTTGCTCCCCCTCCGGCTCCTATGAGTGCCATGCCAGCTCTAGGTCCCACCCTGCCACTACCACCTCCCATGGGAGTTCCAACTCCCGACTCACAGCTTGGGCTCTTTCCACCTGGAGCTATACCCATGGCACCGCCTCCAATCTTTATGCCAGGTCTCGGACCAGGAATGCTGCCACCAGGAGTTCAGTTTATAGCACCACCTCAACCTCCAGCTTCAGTCCTGGCACACGGTCATCCCCTGACGATGCCCGCTCCTCCAGCCGGCTACTTCGCCGACTATCACAGGTACGCTGGACAACCTTTCAACGTGTTCCCCTTGGAACCAAATGAGCGCTCGTCAAGGTCAAGACACAAGAAACATCGTCATAAGAAGTCCTTCCACAGCCCTCCCAAGGTGAGAGAAGTTCGCCGCGCGCGTTCGGCCAGTCCTGCGTACAGTACGTCTGATATATACGGTGATTACGATTACGATGATCAGTACGTGTACGACGAGAGGCCACCAAGGGAACCTAGAGAAGAGCGAGAGGTCGCCAGGCGTCCTGAGAGACGTGCAGACCCCCCGGAGCGCTCTCAGAAGTTCCGTGATGGGATCCCTCGTGATTACGATTACGATGATCAGTACGTGTACGACGAGAGGCCACCAAGGGAACCTAGAGAAGAGCGAGAGGTCGCCAGGCGTCCTGAGAGACGTGCAGACCCCCCGGAGCGCTCTCAGAAGTTCCGTGATGGGATCCCTCGTGATTACGATTACGATGATCAGTACGTGTACGACAAGAGGCCACCAAGGGAACCTAGAGAAGAGCGAGAGGTCGCCAGGCGTCCTGAGAGACGTGCAGACCCCCCGGAGCGCTCTGATAGGTACCGTGATGGGATCCATAGCGCGCTCACACGCCGAGCTCCAGAGCCAGCCCGGGAGCCGAAACGTGAACCCGTGGACAAGAGAGATGAGCCGCGCAGGAGAGGAGGTGGAGGAGGTGATCGCAGGCGTGGGGGGTCACCAGGGTCACCTAAACGTAGACCTGACCCGAGACCTGAACCCAGGGCAGAGCCCAGTCGTGGTGGAGACAGACGAGATGATTACGGTGATAGGAGAGGTGACTACGATGATTACGGTGACTATAAACGTGGTGGTGATGATTATGGTACGTATGGTCGCGGAGATTACGGTACTCATGGTCGTGGTGATTACGAGATATATGGTCGCGGTGGTGATTATAAACGCGATGATTATGACGCCTATGGTGATTACGGCGACTACAAACGTGGCGGTGACTACGACAGACGGGATGACTACGACGATCGCGACGTCTACGGCGATTACGACTACGATGATAAAGTGTATGGAGACTACGGGGGTTTCCCCGCTGGGTATGACAGACGAGCGCCACCTAGTGACCTGGAGGTGTACGCCCCGCGGTACCAGACACATATAGGCCAGAAGCAGCGCTCCAGGAGCCTCGACGCCCACGCCCGCAACAAGAAACACGGCGACGACTACGTGGAGTACAACAGCACATTCAACCCCGACATCTACATGAGGGGCAGTCCGAAACAGAGAGGCCGAGGTCGCGGCAGAGAGCGAGATTACCCGGAACAAGACTGCGATCAAAACGAGGACATCTACAACCGGGGGTACGATCGCGAGATTGAGCAGAGACCAAGGTATCCGCGACAGGACCGCGAATTTGCCAACTCTATTCGCGAAGAGCGCCGCGTTGTCGGGGATTACGACGACGATGATCGTGATTATTACGGCGATGACGGCTCTGTGGATTACGACATGTTCGGGGGTCGTGATCGACACCCGGGAAAAACGTACGACGGCATGGGGAAAGCCCTGGGATATTACCCTTAATCTGTGACTCAGACCCTTCCCAGTGATCCACACATAGTTAACTGTATCAACTCTACATCTAAAGACAACCGGGAAAATGTACGACGGCCTGGAGAACGCACTGGGATATTACGCTTAATCCTTTAAGCCCTCACGATGCATTAACTGTTTAAGGCATCATTTTACATTTCTAAAAACAGATTTTTGACTGAAAATTTCCATGAAGCTAGTTTACAAATAACATTGTCATTTTCTGTAATTTTCCACTTCAAATCATCTTCATCCCCTGCAAGTCGAGAATTGCGAAAGCAATTCGCGGCTTGTAGTGGATGAAGATGACAATGATAAATTCAGGCTTGAAAAGATTAAACGAAACATTCATAATTTAGATACATTTACCCTTGTGTTTAAAGGGTTAATATGGACCAATACCCAATGATCCACACATAGTTGACTGTATCAACCCTTCAGCTACCATGGCTTATATATGCCTGGGGTATATTCACTGAGAGAATATTAACTTTTTTCTTCACGTAATTTATCATTAAATATTTCGATCGTTTTAGCTTTTCTAAGATAAACTGACTAAAAGGCAAGTCAAATATTTTTGTATTAGACGTCCCTCAGGTTTCCATTACCAATTATTTCATCTAAAACTACACGTTTATTAGAAGCTGAAAATTGCGACGCAAATTCAGCTTCTAATGAACGAAAATAGTAAAGATCGATTCAGTAACTAAATGATTGCTAGTAATAAAACGCGATGGTCATAAAGAGCGCAATACCTATTTCTTATATCAACAAACTGACACCACGTAAAACATCCCATTTAACATGCTTATGTGTTTTGTTGTCATAAACATGATAAATGGACCATAATTATGATCTAAGTTTTATAACTGCAGGGCAATCACAAGCAGTTTGACAACAATTCCCTAAAGTTATTCTATTTTTTTAATCCGGGTGTGCATAACATTTTCTGCACTTCTACTATGTTTATTATGAGGTTATTCTGTCCCCTTGGATATGAAAGGGTGTACCTGCCACTTTACAAAGTTGCAGATACACCCTTTCATATCTAATGGTACGAATGGTATGTTGTGTTAAGATGTAATCAAAGAGACGCTCATGGCCAGGTACATATATTGTATTTAACCAGATTATAGCAGAACTTGCACATAAATGATATCATTTATCGTTATGTATTATCATTATATTCCCCTGTGATTCAGAGTTTAAGTCCGCTGTGCGTATTACAAACACGAAACCTACCAATTGCTTTCAAATAAATCTTACAGTTTCTGTAATTCCTACAAAAAGCAAATTACTGGGCAAATGCTAATCTTGTATTGGAAAATGGTACTTTTAACCGCAAAATTATTTAATGGCTTTTTATACTCACTTGAACTTCCGTCTCGCTGACGTGATTCACAACTTCAAGTGAATAAAAATTATTGAGATTTTACAAACTTGAAGTCAACAATTTTGAAATCATATTGATTATAATGTCTCGTTTTTATCTTTAATATGTTCAGAATCTGGTATTTAATGGGCTAAATGAAAAAAAAAACTATATAATCGGGACCTCCGGTTAGAGAGCTAATAAACAGGAAATGCGAGGCATTGGCCCAGTGTTGTTTTAATGTTAGTACAATGTCAATGACGCTAGCCAAACAATCAAACGACATGTTTTAGCGTTTCGTTTATACTGGGAGCGCAATAAGTTTTAAATGTGTAAAGGTAAATTTGGGAAATTGACTTTTAACTGTAAAATGGACATTAACATAATTTTATGTTATTATTCAAGACCTAATCCATCATAGGGATACCTCATATTGTCAATACTCATTGACATATATTTTATTAGAAATATGTTACAAAAAATGACGGATACTTCAGCATTTTAAGTTTATTTCCCCTACAAAATGAGTTTGAAATAAATGCGGTGAACCCTTCAACGCGAGAATAGAGGAGAATGAGCGGCATGTGGTCATTGTACTTAAGTGTATATAATATAGCCAATATATTATATTAGATTTATGATAAAAATGTATAGCTTGTATATTATATTATTGCTAAGTATATCGTCGGTCAAGTACCGAATCCATGTTCTCAATGAGATATGTTCATTTTACTCTGTAGATTGAGTTATATCAAAGGAGCTGAGTCGTATCGACTTGCTGATCACATAAACAATAATAATATCTACGTCGCGATGAACCATTTCCTTTCTAAAAGAACACAAGACGTATACCCGATGTTGTAATAATGTTGGCCCAACGTCGCGGACGGTGGGCCAACATTAATACAACATTAGATCAAAGTCTTGAGTTACAACTTTGATGGGCATACAACTAGACCAATACACGTTCATATCTGTGATCAGTGAATCGAGACGACCTAGCTCCTTCACCGGAATACACCGAAAACTCGCAAAAAAAGTGGATTAGGTGGCACATCGTTATGTTATTGTTATATTTAAGCCTACGCATCACCGTGTATTATAGCCACCGCTTATAAGTATGTAAAACGAATGTTTTGTTTAAGTATTAGTTTTGTTATTCCTAGTTTATGGTCACGAAACTCGACTTGACATGCGCCGCCTGATATAGCAGGGTATGTTCACATCCACAAGCGAAGAAGTATTGTAAAATAGAAAAACCAAACATTCCTTATTCTATAAATGATATGTATTTAAACTTGTTGAAAAGACCACATAAACATGATAAAGTTTCGGGCCAGCATTTTTTTTCTGCAAATGCTTGGTTTGAAATTAAACAAATGCGCCTAATTTTCACGAACTTGAAGTTGTGGGTCGCGGTAGCGAGACACAACTTCAAGTGGGTGAAAATTTAAATTATATAACTTTGATCTTTGATTATTAAATATCTAGATCGTGGCCAATATGACTAGTTGGAAAAATAACCACAGATAAATGTAGATTCATAAATGAAGTGTAGATTTATAAAAGTGTAAATTCATGGATTCACCTTGTTCATAGGCCAGCCGTTCTGCAGGGAAACATACCCTGTCAATGTCAGGATGTACAGTCAGGGCATCTCTAGTGGTCACACACTGCTGAAAATGTACTCAGCGTACATGTATTATGAAATGTAATATGCACTGTAATTATGTAATAAAATGTAATACAATATAATATGCTAGTATCTACTATATTAATTGCAATAAAACAACCATTCGTTATGTACTGGTTATTGCTATCATATTGTAACTTCAAATTAATATTTTGGGATAGAAGGCCGCATCTGCAATTAGAATAATATTGTAGTACATTTATACTTGTAATTGATATCATACTGTACTGCAAAGAATGTATTTTCCAATTATATGTTTTGGGGTCATAAGTTCGCATTTTCCACCTGAATAATTGTAATACACTTCTGATTACTTTCACATTGTACATGGTGCACTTTCAGATTAAATGTTTTGAGTTAAACGATTCGCAATTGCAAATTGAATTATTGTAGTATATTTAAGATAGCTATAATCTGATCATGCCATACTATAGGCTTTTGAAATTAAATATTTCGGGGTCAGATTTTCGCACCTGTCACCTGATTTACTATAGTGTACTTGAGATTGCTATCATATTGTACGGATTGCACTTTCAAATATTTTCAGACCAAAGTATTCCACCTGCCACTTGAGTAAATATCTCAGAAAACGTTAACTACACATGAATCAATGCTGGTTGAATGTTGGGCCAACGTCGCAGACGGTGGATCAGCATTAAACTTACGTTGGTTCAATGTGTGTAAGTATGATTGTGATTATTGTACCTTCCATTTTTTTTTAGACTAAAAGGTCCTACCTGCCACCTCAAGTGGCAGGTAGAACCTTTTGGTCTCAAAGTACGGTTATGTAAACGGATGAGGTGGAGATATAATTATATAATATTAACATGCAATATTACTATGAACATTGAAAAATGCCTCAAATTCAAGATAGCTCTGATATATGGTCTAAAAAATCAAATGAGTTATACAACATAACTGAAATAAAATTACAGGGTACGATGCATTATTAGAATGATTTCATTATAGACACTCACCAAAAATACACCGAAATTATTTCAAAAACCGAAATCGCAAAACCACACATTTGCTGAGAAGGTTGTAAAATTAGATATTGAGATTGAACTGGTAAAATGTTTTATTTTTATTCTTCAATATAATTCACTAGCAGCTAAAGTGTTGTGAGCTCTCAACCCTTTATCCGCCAAATTATTTAATTTCAATTTCCACTGACATGAACTTGTGTCTCGCTGAGGCGATTCACAACTTTAAGTCAGCGGAAATTATTCAGATGTGATAAACTAGCGGTCAACTATTTTCATATCTTGCTAATTGATGTCACTTTTTATCTTTAAGATGTTTGAAAGGTGGTACTTCATTTGCTAATGAAAACCGACTATAATCGGGACCGGAAGTTTAAAGGTCAATGGGAGGCTATGCAACACTTTGACTGCAAGGGGGCAATATTTTACATGATAGCCTATGGATTTGACCAACAGCATTACTTATTTATTGAACCACGTATATACATCTGGAAAACCCTCATGCATATACAAGATAACATTAGGCCGCCAAGTTGTTAATATTACGAATAGAAACACAAATGTTTTCATTGCTTGCCTTTCATTGGCGATAGACATGGATGGGTAGTATCTTCTAGTTTGAGCTAGATCTTACGCAGTTGGTTGGTTTAGATTAAAATCTCCATCAATCAGACGTGTAGGACAAAAGCAAACTAATAAAGAATATACACACACAGTACATTTGTATTATATTCAGAAGATCTTTCCCGACGATTTAAATAAAGCAACAATGATTCCATAGCCATGATTGTGCTGTATCGGCGTTCTACTAATTACAATAAATAATCGTATATTTTGTAAATTGTTGTTGCCTTACTATCACAATACTGTATTGATGTGTTGAACCTAAGATATACATACTTTTACCATAATATTTTCACAGACAAGGTATCTTCAAAATAATAAAAAGAGTCAAGGCCGGCCTCGATGGCTCTTTTGGTCCAGCTGTGGTTCACCGGTTCATTCGATATAACATGTATAAGAACATGGCATAATCCCGATTTCTGGCTTCATTCTATCGCGATATTGTCATGATTGTACAGAAAACGATCAATATGGTCACAAAGAATCAATATTTTGAAGTAAATTGGAATGAAGTGTAATCACGCGCTATAACAGTAATATGTCGTACCCCAGCAGCCAAAGGGTTGCAAATCAGAGGCGCATGTCACCCTTCGCCTGCTAAGGGACGATATATTGGCTTATATACATACATAATATATTATTTACCAGCGTAGAATATCTTCAATTATTCTCCATGTTTCAGTAATATATTTAAACAATTACCTGTCGCATGCGCCTTTCCCAGAAATTGTCAAGAAAGCGTACAGCAATATATTTGATATCAACTAAAATTATGTATTTGATAGTCATTGTTGGTAGTGTTCACTGAAATGTAGACATCAAGAAAAGTCCTTATGTGATTACGATTTCTTTCTATTTACTTTCATACCTTGACGTCTAAGTGCATCATGAGATTTTCCCATCTTTATTTATTTGTGATGGTTGTGCGCCAGAGGGAATTCTCACAATAACAATGAACGTTTGTAGCGCTTGACAAATTTGTGAGCACGTAATGAACTTTATCCTAATTAAAAAGCGAAGACGTAACGAATTATAAGCAGAAACTGGGTACACTACATAGGCCTACAAAAAAGTATCATTTTCTAGCATATATCATGGCGGGCATTAAGGAGACATTTTGTTACGGTTTTTTTTCATATATTTTTTTTCACATCTATATTGTTTTAAACAATAAACGTAAAGTGAAGATAATAAAGCAAAATGAATTATAAGGTCTCACCACACAAATTCATTCGCGCATATCATTATAAAGTTTAAGAATAAGAAAGTTAGTCTCTTTTTTAAAAATGTGGCTCTTTGCAGCAGCCTCGGTGGTAAATATTACAGATATATCATTTTTCTACCAATTTGAATCGATTCTGTGATGATTTGGTGTAGCAAAAGCATCAAAATGATGGAAGATAGATCCAACAGGAAGTCCTTGCGCTGACTGTAACAAGGCTCTTCTAAAAAACAAGGTCAATTTTTTCGGAGGTCGCTCAGGGGAGAGTGGGGCAAGAGGTTATTATGGGCTCAAATAAAAAAAATTATATCCCTTTCACACCCCTTTTTTATTTTTGATATTGAAAGAGGACAGTCTGATGGTTGAAAAAATACATAGGTTTGTTTACATTTTTCTACTTAAAGAGTGCTGGGAGGTCTGAGTGTATGGGTCATAATACATGTAAGTCTATGGGACGGGTATTATGTGTGGTGAGACGTTAAGGCCCTAGTTCCAGAAAGCACATTTTTGAGCCTTTAGGATGTGTTTTTGCTACTAGACTATTCATTTTGCTTATTTATTATCACCAGGCAGCCATTTCAGCGAAAAAATATCATATGAACATGTTTTCTAGTGAAATTAACGTAACTGACTTGAGAATGTTCAATTATGGGCCATATATCAAGCATTCCTCCATAAAGCACGGAAACAGTTGTAAGTTCAACTTGGTTCAGCTACGTCCCCGCATTGACTTTCTTGTCCTTTGGTATTTATAACTATTTTCTTAGGTGTTTTATGTCCGAACATCATTATTCTGAACAACTAAACTCATTTATGGCCTAAATTCAAGATGAATCTCTGTAAAAAACGACAATCCCATACAGATGCTTCATGAAAATGAAAAATGATGGTGTACTACAGAAAAACGGGTCATTTCTCCAGATCTAGTAAAAACAGCGGATTTTCAATTTCTGTTTGTCTGCCTTCTATTCATGGGAATTAGACAAGGTTTTCTTTTTTGAGTTCAGAATAGAATGTATTTTATAGATCACTCGAAAAAAAATGTACCATAAAAATGTTTTTTTCCCTTAAGGTCTCACCACACAAATTCATTCGCGCATATCATTATAAAGTTTAAGAATAAGAAAGTTAGTCTCTTTTTTAAAAATGTGGCTCTTTGCAGCAGCCTCGGTGGTAAATATTACAGATATTTCATTTTTCTACCAATTTGAATCGATTCTGTGATGATTTGGTGTAGCAAAAGCATCAAAATGATGGAAGATAGATCCAACAGGAAGTCCTTGCGCTGACTGTAACAAGGCTCTTCTAAAAAACAAGGTCATTTTTTTCGGAGGTCGCTCAGGGGAGAGTGGGGCAAGAGGTTATTATGGGCTCAAATAAAAAAAATTATATCCCTTTCACACCCCTTTTTTATTTTTGATATTGAAAGAGGACAGTCTGATGGTTGAAAAAATACATAGGTTTGTTTACATTTTTCTACTTAAAGAGTGCTGGGAGGTCTGAGTGTATGGGTCATAATACATGTAAGTCTATGGGACGGGTATTATGTGTGGTGAGACGATAAGTAATTATGGATTTACACAAACCTATCGATTTAAATAGACTTTATTACTTTTGTGACGTCACTAAAGGGTTACTATGGAGAGTAATGGAGACGATTAAAATAAAACAAAAAATATCCAAAAATATGATGAAATTTTCTCCTTTTTCAAATTGACTGGCATTTGTAAAAATCTTATAAGTAAATAAAAGTTCTCATGGTTATGTGGATCCGTAGAAGGTATAGGTTATAGATGGCATGAATTACATTAACTGTGACATAATACAGACAATGATCGCGCGCCGCCTGTGCGACCGTTCGCCGAAAACAGCTTCAGTTTTACCAGACTCAGGGCAGCTGCTGCTCGTATGAAATAAGAACAGGTGCATGTGGAGCTCTGATGGGCATCAATGTCAACAACCGTAGGAGCTCGACTACTATTTCAGAAGGTAAATGAACCTATAGTTTGCGTAGTGATTTTTCTAATATTTCTACACAAGATATGGTCAAATTTTTAAATGAAAATAATTAGGGAATAGGGTTTCAAATATGCAGCGAATACTTAGTCTTAGGCCTAAGTTTGTGAAAGCATTGAATGATTGATATACACTGTCTAAACCTATTTAATAAAATCGTCAACTAACAGCCCAAGTATTTTATAAAAGTGAAACTCATATACCCTTTATATATTAATCGTAATCGTCAACGCTTGTAATTTTCTTTAAAGAAAAGTGCTAAAATTGTTAGAATTTAGACCTATACTTTTCCATTGCAACTGATTATCGCCCATTTTATTAAATATAAAACAAGTACGGTAATAAGTTGACGATAACAGAAAATTGCACCTAATATTAAGATAATACCCCCATCAAAATGTGCAGTTTCACGTGGATTTTCAAAAGATATTTTCGGTTGAAATGAGATAAACTTCTAAATACAAGCTTTGCGGGACAAGTAATTAACCCTTTGACCCATAAAGCCCTACATTAAAAAATAAATAATGTTCGGCCACATCTACTGTGACCTACTACAATTTTCACTTCACAGTGGATACAAGTTATCGAGTTTTATATAATATCCAAGTATTATAAATATTAGATTGCTCGGAAGTATAATACCAGACTTGAACCAATATATTTTGTATCGTTTCTACATCACGGCTATGGATTTTTTTTTTAGATATCTCACCGAACATTTCATTTTTTTAACTGAAATGTAAAAGTCATTAAAAAAATCATTCACGATCAACAAACTAAAAGTGGGTGAGGATGTTTATATTTTTTTACTCATATTTATATTCACATAAGTTTGTTGAATTTAAATAATTGAATGTCAAAAACCAATACCCTATACATGGGCAAAATCTATCCTAATAAAAACAGAAAATGACCTATTGACATTGTAAACGCTGTTTGATCAGGTTGGGTTGCGCCATAGGGAAACTCAACCGAAACGTGGGGAGTCCTCCCCGAGTCAACCTGTTTGGACCGGAAGGTGGCGACACCCGCGGTGAGGCCAGACATTACTATCCCAACAGCGACAAGGAGACGGATGGGTTTATAGCCTACACTGGGAGATCCAGCAAAGATGTGAAGAGCGGCCCACGGTACAGACGGCGAGTGTCAATGACCCCCAGCATAGAAGTCATAGGTGAGGAGACTCGGGTATGGTACTCTACTCTGAACAAGAACGTCCTTCCTCTAACTTATCACAGTAATAGCCCATTATCAGATTATACTATCACGAAGCATCAAAGCATTATTTTGCATCTCTAAAGGATGACTTAATTTTCTGCACCTATGGGTCTACCATTGCCATCATCTTTGCCATTGAATTTACCATTGTCGTCTTCACCCACTACAAGCCGTGAATTGCTATCGCAACTCCCGACTTGTTGTTGATGAAGATGACTTGAAGTGGGTGGCAAATGAAAAAAAAGATAAAGTTATTATTAAAACTGTTGCATGAAAACTTTCGTTCTAAACCCCTAGGTGTAAGAAATTATTTAATTCTTGAGAGATACAAAATGATGCTTTGAAGCAACGTGAGAGTTTAACCCTTACAGCGCGAAGATCGATTGTAGATGTCAGATTCTGACGTATAAAGTCGATCCACGCTGAAAGGGGAAATATTATTGATGGCCGTAAGCCCATAACATAGGTATTCAAATGAAGCGGAAAGAGCTAACTAAGACTGATGATTTCAAATGGAAAAAAACCTTTGGCCTCTTGATTTATATAAAACACATACACCTTCAAGTGGGTGAAAATACCTATATTGGCTTAATTTGAGATTGAATATTTGCAAATCTTTATTTATTTTGAGACTTAGCATTTGCAAGTCTTGATTTTATTTTGAGAATACGCATTTGCAAATCTTGATTTTTAAACGCTAATTTCGTTCCCAATAACAGTGATTTAATCGGCTATAAAAACAAAATAAAAAAGACCATAGTCGTGATTAACCATGTAAGGGTAAGGTAGCAATTGACATGAATGACGGCGGTGATTGGCTGATAATAATAAATAATATGAACTGTCATGCCAAGAAAGCCCACGGCCAAATTAATTAAAAAGAATAAATTCATACATTTTAATCAGAAGGTTAGTCCCATACGTGACCCATTGCATTCTGGGCCAGCCAGATCAATTACCTGGCTCGCGGCGGGCCAGGAACGAGGCTAGGGTAGGCTAGGCCTATGGCTAGGCTACATCAATAAATGATAGGTCTGAATAGGCCTAAAGGCTATAGCTACAATACATAAATAAATCATAGGCCTATGCCTTACCTACAATCATATAACATGTATAGAGTCTATAATACATCTCTCGCTGTCGCACATAACGTTACTAGGGCCTACATAGGTCCTATTAATGATTAGGCAAAAATACCTTTGTTTCCAATATTCGCCTACCCGACCAACCATATTTGACCTCAAAGTTGTCTGGCAATTTCTGAAAAAAATTAATAAAAATTTCTGCAATTCTGCAATTTGGGCCAATTTGACCTTTTTTCAAAGTGAAATTGAAAAGAGAAAGTTTTTCTACCTCGTCCTACCCTATTTTGGAGGGCCTTATAGTCTAGGTCTACCGGAATAAAAAAAAATAGAAAAAAAATCATTAGGGCCCTAGCCTAGGCCTATACTCTGTCCGACGGTGCAGGATGGTCCAAAATGAAAGTTCTGTTTGGGTAGGCAGTGTGATCTGAAACACAGGTAGGCCTATTTGTTTTGCCTTTAAAGTATAATATTGGGGAGCTTGGTGGTTCAGTACGAGAGGGGGGGGGGGGGCTGGCGATCCCACTTTGTTGGCCCCTATTCCCTTTTTCACTTTACACTAGTCCTAGACTACATCATACTCAGTAGGCCTAGATAGCGGGTCAGCAGGGATTTGAGACTTGCTAGTCTATCTAGGCCTAGACTTGCTCTTTGAAGCATCGTCCTGCTTGCATTGCTGAATGAGACCTCCAACTTTGCCATTGCCTGAAATGAACTGACACTCACACACACAGTGTCACTCACTGTGAGTCTATGTCAGTGACCATTCACTGAAAATGTCTTCACTGACTTCACACAGTTCAGTGACAAAGCCTCAAGGTAGGCCTTTAATCATTTCACTGCATTAATTTAAATTGAAGTTCAGCCTTTAACAGTATGAGTATCAGTAGACTATCACAGACATAGGCTAACCAAAGGCCTACAGAAAGTCATTCTAGGATAGTCCATGTAGTCTAACGTAGGCCTACTGAGGCTAGTCTACCTGTTTTAACTTTGCCTTTCTCAGTTTATGTGAGACAAGACAAATAATGTGTGCCTGAGAACTTGAATGTTTGCCCCCTGGTGAATACTCCTGTCACTTGACTTGGAAACCTTAGCAACGAGGGACTGTTGCGCATGGGCAGTGGGTATGAAAGTGACTAAATTCTGACACACTTTTTTCTCATGGAACACTTTGTGGGAAAATTGACCTTTGACCCGTGCCCATGTTGCCATAAGGCCCACGGCCCCTGGGCGCTTCGCGCCCAGGGCCGTGGGCTATAATAAGAATAATAAAGACAGCTTTACTTCAAGAGGGAGGAAAATACATAATGCAGTTTAACAAGTACTACAGTCTATCCGACGGTGGAGGATGGTCCAAAATGAAAGTTAGCTTTTCGGTATCCAGTCAGTCAATTCTCAAGCGATTATCATGACATTTTGTAAACCCTATTTTTTAGTCATTTGACATGTAATAAATGTATATTTATGACGCTCCTCTATAACATGTATAAACCCATTAACTTCAGTCCGATTTATTTTCAGAATTGCGTTACACGCAAATGGTCTAACTTTTAAAATACTAAATAGAATTTCGCGAAATTTTCAGGGTTGTTGCCAAATGACTAGGTAACAATGGTTGCAAGAGTCCGTGACAATCGCTTAAAAATTGACTGACTGGATACCAAAAAGCTAACTTTTATTTTGGACCATCCTCCACCGTCGGACAAACTTTAGTGCAGAGCTCATCTACCGTGGGGCACTCAAGGTTAAAACAACATATTATATACAATAAATCACATGAAGTGACCGGATGAGCCATTCTTTTATTGGTCGAGGGTGGAATACCATACTTGATCTGAATTAATTTAAGTATTTTTAGTGTTTTTTTTAATTTTCAATGATCATAAATATCTTTGTTAGCTCTTCCGGATCATTTGAATATCTACGTTATGGGTCTACGGCCGTTATAAATAGTTTAATTCTTTCAGTGCGGGGACCGTCTTTATACGTCAGAATCTGACGTCTACAGACGTCAGATTCTGACGTATAAAGACAATCCATGAGCTGAATAGGTTAAATCATACTGCAACAAAATGCTGCAACGTTTTTTTATCGCCCGATATTTAGATGAAACGGGAAAAGCTTAGGCCTATATGGCGTTTTCTAAAGTGAATGCCTTTTTAAAGTGAACGAATTTAAATTTTGACACACTTGAAATTGTGTGAATTTATAATTATTATTGAGTGGCTGACCATACAACCATCATGACCATGAAGGTTGGGTTTTACTGCGACATATATAAACGAGAAGGAAATGAGCTGGAGGGTGCTTCGTTACACGCTCATTGTCGGTGTGTATCTGACTTTAACGGTTAAGAAAAGTTCGAATTTGCGTTCTACAAGGGCCAGAAATCCAAGATACATATAGACTCTAAACAAGAGTTGTCATTAGGAAACAAACACAATCATTTAATTTTATATACAAAACCAAAGAGAATACATTATCTATTACAAATAAAAATGTTAACAGTATTTAATATCGTGCAAACATTGATGTGGTGGTGTCATTATATTTTTTTATTTCATGTAGAGATTTGGAAGATACTTATTCTCATAGCCCCCAAAGGGTTTGCTCTTTCAGCGCGGGGACCAGCTTTAAACGTCGTAATCTGACGTCTATAGACGTCAGTTTCTGACGTCTAAAATCGGTCCCAGCACTGAAAGAGTAAAACCTTTCTAATGGCCGTAAATCCCTAACCTAGGTATTCAAATAAAGCGCAAAGAGCTAACTAAGACATTTGTGATGATTTTATATTGAAAAAACACCTTTGATATATTCGTTTATATAAAATATTTCAGCGCTCGAAGGGTTAAAATTGAATTCTAACTTATTCATTCGACACCACAGCATCCCGACAAAATCGTGACGTTACCCCAGCTTTTCCTCGTATATTCAGATCAACAAGTCTATTGAATTTTGTTATATCTCCTTGACACAGAGCGGCTACAGTACTTAAAGGAGTCGTACGCGCATGCAGCCTGCAGTATGACCAAGAACTTTGTATGACAGGGGGGGGGGGGGTGCTGATATTTAACGTATGACAGGGTGGGGTCAGGTTCCACATGGGTGATCTTTCTTATGCACGGAATCTTTGCCGTGACTCACAGCACACGTATCATCACACCAGATCGTCTTCCTGTATAGTACCCACAGGATTGTTATTCAACCACGGAGTACCCCAACTTCCCCGCCGTGGATTAGCCAAAGGACAGGATATCATTCCAGGAATATATTTGGGATTCAGGAAGGATTGTAGATTGAACAGGGAGGTGTCGCCATTTTGTGCAGATTCTGGTGCGGTGCGACGCGTAGTGAAACGTATTGATACAGCTTTTGGTATCTGCGATGCCTGTGATTAGTAATCCACCTCCTGGTATGATGATGTACGGACCTCCAGGAGCACCTCCAGGTCCTTATGGTCCTATGAGACCTCAATCACCTCCACCGGAGATCATGTACAGCCATGTAGGTGACCCACCCGGCGCCCCACAACAGCAACCCATGGCAATGGTACCCCGCGGTCGGTCAAGGCCACCATCTCATATCCCGCTGGCTAAGCTCAGGGTACTGTACCTGGGCAGTGCGGTACCACTACAGACCAGAGAAGGATTACAAGCTGTTCAGGGTCCTCTACGGGAGAGATACCCGTACATGTCAGATGGAGATGTCAGTGGTATCGATGCTTGGGTCACCATCTTCAGCAGTGGAATATTGATGAAGTACCTGAATGAGACCAACACTGTGGCTTGGTTCCCCATACAAAGTCTCCATGTATGTGCCGCTGTGAAGTGTGTGGTAACTGGCGTGGGTCCTCAACGACAGGCTAATTTTGTGGCCCTTGATTCCCCTGAAGGTAGAAGCAGCAAGCATCCACCTATGTTTGCTTGTATTATGAGGCGTACCAAGGGAGTGAAAGTCCTTGAGTGTCATGCGTTCATCACTAAATCCAACCAGGCGGCATTGGCGGCTGTTCAGGCTTGTACGCATGCGTACGACCACAAGGAGGGATGGACAGATGATTTTCCTAATACAGATGGGCAACACAACAGCAATGAGTCCCGCCTGGTAGCCGCTGATCCGGTTCCAGTGTCCACAGCTCCACCCGAGTTTTTCGAGAAGCCTCCAGCACAGGGTTACTTCTACACATCCAAGAAGGACATCATCAAGACGTACAACGTGTTTGGAGATCGTCGCGGTGACAGCATGGTACAGACTGCTGCACCTCGCCAGGCCCGGTCTGATATGCGTCCTGCTCCAAAGCGCCAGCTTGCTCCCCCTCCGGCTCCTATGAGTGCCATGCCAGCTCTAGGTCCCACCCTGCCACTACCACCTCCCATGGGAGTTCCAACTCCCGACTCACAGCTTGGGCTCTTTCCACCTGGAGCTATACCCATGGCACCGCCTCCAATCTTTATGCCAGGTCTCGGACCAGGAATGCTGCCACCAGGAGTTCAGTTTATAGCACCACCTCAACCTCCAGCTTCAGTCCTGGCACACGGTCATCCCCTGACGATGCCCGCTCCTCCAGCCGGCTACTTCGCCGACTATGACAGGTACGCTGGACAACCTTTCAACGTGTTCCCCTTGGAACCAAATGAGCGCTCGTCAAGGTCAAGACACAAGAAACATCGTCATAAGAAGTCCTTCCACAGCCCTCCCAAGGTGAGAGAAGTTCGCCGCGCGCGTTCGGCCAGTCCTGCGTACAGTACGTCTGATATATACGGTGATTACGATTACGATGATCAGTACGTGTACGACGAGAGGCCACCAAGGGAACCTAGAGAAGAGCGAGAGGTCGCCAGGCGTCCTGAGAGACGTGCAGACCCCCCGGAGCGCTCTCAGAAGTTCCGTGATGGGATCCCTCGTGATTACGATTACGATGATCAGTACGTGTACGACGAGAGGCCACCAAGGGAACCTAGAGAAGAGCGAGAGGTCGCCAGGCGTCCTGAGAGACGTGCAGACCCCCCGGAGCGCTCTCAGAAGTTCCGTGATGGGATCCCTCGTGATTACGATTACGATGATCAGTACGTGTACGACAAGAGGCCACCAAGGGAACCTAGAGAAGAGCGAGAGGTCGCCAGGCGTCCTGAGAGACGTGCAGACCCCCCGGAGCGCTCTGATAGGTACCGTGATGGGATCCCTAGCAGAGATGGGATCCCTGAGCAGAGATCAAGGTATCCGCGACAGGACCGCGAATTTGCCAACTCTATTCGCGAAGAGCGCCGCGTTGTCGGGGATTACGACGACGATGATCGTGATTATTACGGCGATGACGGCTCTGTGGATTACGACATGTTCGGGGGTCGTGATCGACACCCGGGAAAAACGTACGACGGCATGGGGAAAGCCCTGGGATATTACCCTTAATCTGTGACTCAGACCCTTCCCAGTGATCCACACATAGTTAACTGTATCAACTCTACATCTAAAGACAACCGGGAAAATGTACGACGGCCTGGAGAACGCACTGGGATATTACGCTTAATCCTTTAAGCCCTCACGATGCATTAACTGTTTAAGGCATCATTTTACATTTCTAAAAACAGATTTTTGACTGAAAATTTCCATGAAGCTAGTTTACAAATAACATTGTCATTTTCTGTAATTTTCCACTTCAAATCATCTTCATCCCCTGCAAGTCGAGAATTGCGAAAGCAATTCGCGGCTAGTAGTGGATGAAGATGACAATGATAAATTCAGGCTTGAAATGGTTAAACGAAACATTCATAATTTAGATACATTTACCCTTGTGTTTAAAAGGTTAATATGGACCAATACCCAATGATCCACACATAGTTGACTGTATCAACCCTTCAGCTACCATGGCTTATATATGCCTGGGGTATATTCACTGAGAGAATATTAACTTTTTTCTTCACGTAATTTATCATTAAATATTTCGATCGTTTTAGCTTTTCTAAGATAAACTGACTAAAAGGCAAGTCAAATATTTTTGTATTAGACGTCCCTCAGGTTTCCATTACCAATTATTTCATCTAAAACTAGACGTTTATTAGAAGCTGAAAATTGCGACGCAAATTCAGCTTCTAATGAACGAAAATAGTAAAGATCGATTCAGTAACTAAATGATTGCTAGTAATAAAACGCGATGGTCATAAAGAGCGCAATACCTATTTCTTATATCAACAAACTGACACCACGTAAAACATCCCATTTAACATGCTTATGTGTTTTGTTGTCATAAACATGATAAATGGACCATAATTATGATCTAAGTTTTATAACTGCAGGGCAATCACAAGCAGTTTGACAACAATTCCCTAAAGTTATTCTATTTTTTTAATCCGGGTGTGCATAACATTTTCTGCACTTCTACTTTGTTTATTATGAGGTTATTCTGTCCCCTTGGATATGAAAGGGTGTACCTGCCACTTTACAAAGTGGCAGATACACCCTTTCATATCTAATGGTACGAATGGTATGTTGTGTTAAGATGTAATCAAAGAGACGCTCATGGCCAGGTACATATATTGTATTTAACCAGATTATAGCAGAACTTGCACATAAATGATATCATTTATCGTTATGTATTATCATTATATTCCCCTGTGATTCAGAGTTTAAGTCCGCTGTGCGTATTACAAACACGAAACCTACCAATTGCTTTCAAATAAATCTTACAGTTTCTGTAATTCCTACAAAAAGCAAATTACTGGGCAAATGCTAATCTTGTATTGGAAAATGGTACTTTTAACCGCAAAATTATTTAATGGCATTTTATACTCACTTGAACTTCCGTCTCGCTGACGTGATTCACAACTTCAAGTGAATGAAAATTATTGAGATTTTACAAACTTGAAGTCAACAATTTTGAAATCATATTGATTATAATGTCTCGTTTTTATCTTCAATATGTTCAGAATCTGGTATTTAATGGGCTAAATGAAAAAAAAACTATATAATCGGGACCTCCGGTTAGAGAGCTAATAAACAGGAAATGCGAGGCATTGGCCCAGTGTTGTTTTAATGTTAGTACAATGTCAATGACGCTAGCCAAACAATCAAACGACAATGTTTTAGCGTTTCGTTTATACTGGGAGCGCAATAAGTTTTAAATGTGTAAAGGTAAATTTGATTTGCGATGTCAAATATGGGAAATTGACTTTTAACTGTAAAATGGACATTAACATAATTTTATGTTATTATTCAAGACCTAATCCATCATAGGGATACCTCATATTGTCAATAATCATTGACATATATTTTATTAGAAATATGTTACAAAAAATGACGGATACTTCAGCATTTTAAGTTTATTTCCCCTACAAAATGAGTTTGAAATAAATGCGGTGAACCCTTCAACGCGAGAATAGAGGAGAATGAGCGGCATGTGGTCATTGTACTTAAGTGTATATAATATAGCCAATATATTATATTAGATTTATGATAAAAATGTATAGCTCGTATATTATATTATTGCTAAGTATATCGTCGGTCAAGTACCGAATCCATGTTCTCAATGAGATATGTTCATTTTACTCTGTAGATTGAGTTATATCAAAGGAGCTGAGTCGTATCGACTTGCTGATTACATAAACAATAATAATATCTACGTCGCGATGAACCATTTCCTTTCTAAAAGAACACAAGACGTATACCCGATGTTGTAATAATGTTGGCCCAACGTCGCGGACGGTGGGCCAACATTAATACAACATTAGATCAAAGTCTTGAGTTACAACTTTGATGGGCATACAACTAGACCAATACACGTTCATATCTGTGATCAGTGAATCGAGACGACCTAGCTCCTTCACCGGAATACACCGAAAACTCGCAAAAAAAGTGGATTAGGTGGCACATCGTTATGTTATTGTTATATTTAAGCCTACGCATCACCGTGTATTATAGCCAGCGCTTATAAGTATGTAAAACGAATGTTTTGTTTAAGTATTAGTTTTGTTATTCCTAGTTTATTGTCACGAAACTCGACTTGACATGCGCCGCCTGATATGGCAGGGTGTGTTCACATCCACAAGAGAAGAAGTATTGTAAAATAGAAAAACCAAACATTCCTTATTCTATAAATGATATGTATTTAAACTTGTTGAAAAGACCACATAAACATGATAAAGTTTCAGGTCAGCATTTTTTTTCTGCAAATGCTTGGTTTGAAATTAAACAAATGCGCCTAATTTTCACGAACTTGAAGTTGTGGGTCGCGGTAGCGAGACACAACTTCAAGTGGGTGAAAATTTAAATTATATAACTTTGATCTTTGATTATTAAATATCTAGATCGTGGCCAATATGACTAGTTGGAAAAATAACCACAGATAAATGTAGATTCATAAATGAAGTGTAGATTTATAAAAGTGTAAATTCATGGATTCACCTTGTTCATAGGCCAGCCGTTCTGCAGGGAAACATACCCTGTCAATGTCAGGATGTACAGTCAGGGCATCTCTAGTGGTCACACACTGCTGAAAATGTACTCAGCGTACATGTATTATGAAATGTAATATGCACTGTAATTATGTAATAAAATGTAATACAATATAATATGCTAGTATCTACTATATTAATTGCAATAAAACAACCATTCGTTATGTACTGGTTATTGCTATCATATTGTAACTTCAAATTAATATTTTGGGATAGAAGGCCGCATCTGCAATTAGAATAATATTGTAGTACATTTATACTTGTAATTGATATCATACTGTACTGCAAAGAATGTATTTTCCAATTATATGTTTTGGGGTCATAAGTTCGCATTTTCCACCTGAATAATTGTAATACACTTCTGATTACTTTCACATTGTACATGGTGCACTTTCAGATTAAATGTTTTGAGTTAAACGATTCGCAATTGCAAATTGAATTATTGTAGTATATTTAAGATAGCTATAATCTGATCATGCCATACTATAGGCTTTTGAAATTAAATATTTCGGGGTCAGATTTTCGCACCTGTCACCTGATTTACTATAGTGTACTTGAGATTGCTATCATATTGTACGGATTGCACTTTCAAATATTTTCAGACCAAAGTATTCCACCTGCCACTTGAGTAAATATCTCAGAAAACGTTAACTACACATGTATCAATGCTGGTTGAATGTTGGGCCAACGTCGCAGACGGTGGATCAGCATTAAACTTACGTTGGTTCAATGTGTGTAAGTATGATTGTGATTATTGTACCTTCCATTTTTTTTTTGAGACTAAAGGGTCCTACCTGCCACCTCAAGTGGCAGGTAGAACCTTTTGGTCTCAAAGTACGGTTATGTAAACGGATGAGGTGGAGATATAATTATATAATATTAACATGCAATATTACTATGAACATTGAAAAATGCCTCAAATTCAAGATAGCTCTGATATATGGTCTAAAAAATCAAATGAGTTATACAACATAACTGAAATAAAATTACAGGGTACGATGCATTATTAGAATGATTTCATTATAGACACTCACCAAAAATACACCGAAATTATTTCAAAAACCGAAATCGCAAAACCACACATTTGCTGAGAAGGTTGTAAAATTAGATATTGAGATTGAACTGGTAAAATGTTTTATTTTTATTCTTCAATATAATTCACTAGCAGCTAAAGTGTTGTGAGCTCTCAACCCTTTATCCGCCAAATTATTTAATTTCAATTTCCACTGACATGAACTTGTGTCTCGCTGAGGCGATTCACAACTTTAAGTCAGCGGAAATTATTCAGATGTGATAAACTAGCGGTCAACTATTTTCATATCTTGCTAATTGATGTCACTTTTTATCTTTAAGATGTTTGAAAGGTGGTACTTCATTTGCTAATGAAAACCGACTATAATCGGGACCGGAAGTTTAAAGGTCAATGGGAGGCTATGCAACACTTTGACTGCAAGGGGGCAATATTTTACATGATAGCCTATGGATTTGACCAACAGCATTACTTATTTATTGAACCACGTATATACATCTGGAAAACCCTCATGCATATACAAGATAACATTAGGCCGCCAAGTTGTTAATATTACGAATAGAAACACAAATGTTTTCATTGCTTGCCTTTCATTGGCGATAGACATGGATGGGTAGTATCTTCTAGTTTGAGCTAGATCTTACGCAGTTGGTTGGTGTAGATTAAAATCTCCATCAATCAGACGTGTAGGACAAAAGCAAACTAATAAAGAATATACACACACAGTACATTTGTATTATATTCAGAAGATCTTTCCCGACGATTTAAATAAAGCAACAATGATTCCATAGCCATGATTGTGCTGTATCGGCGTTCTGCTAATTACAATAAATAATCGTATATTTTGTAAATTGTTGTTGCCTTACTATCACAATACTGTATTGATGTGTTGAACCTAAGATATACATACTTTTACCATAATATTTTCACAGACAAGGTATCTTCAAAATAATAAAAAGAGTCAAGGCCGGCCTCGATGGCTCTTTTGGTCCAGTTGTGGTTCACCGGCTCATTCGATATAACATGTATAAGAACATGGCATAATCCCGATTTCTGGCTTCATTCAATCGCGATATTGTCATGATTGTACAGAAAACGATCAATATGGTCACAAAGAATCAATATTTTGAAGTAAATTGGAATGAAGTGTAATCACGCGCTATAACAGTAATATGTCGTACCCCAGCAGCCAAAGGGTTGCAAATCAGAGGCGCGTGTCACCCTTCGCCTGCTAAGGGATGATATATTGGCTTATATACATACATAATATATTATTTACCAGCGTAGAATATCTTCAATTATTCTCCATGTTTCAGTAATATATTTAAACAATTACCTGTCGCATGCGCCTTTCCCAGAAATTGTCAAGAAAGCGTACAGCAATATATTTGATATCAACTAAAATTATGTATTTGATAGTCAGTGTTGGTAGTGTTCACTGAAATGTAGACATCAAGAAAAGTCCTTATGTGATTACGATTTCTTTCTATTTACTTTCATACCTTGACGTCTAAGTGCATCATGAGATTTTCCCATCTTTATTTATTTGTGATGGTTGTGCGCCAGAGGGAATTCTCACAATAACAATGAACGTTTGTAGCGCTTGACAAATTTGTGAGCACGTAATGAACTTTATCCTAATTAAAAAGCGAAGACGTAACGAATTTTAAGCAGAAACTGGGTACACTACATAGGCCTACAAAAAAGTAACATTTTCTAGCATATATCATGGCGGGCATTAAGGAGACATTTTGTTACAGTTTTTTTTCATATATTTTTTTTCACATCTATATTGTTTTAAACAATAAACGTAAAGTGAAGATAATAAAGCAAAATGAATTATAAGTAATTATGGATTTACACAAACCTATCGTGACAGGGAAACCAAAATTAATTGAAAATTCTCGAAAAGGAACAAGGAATTATTCTTTATTCAAAACATGATCAATCTAGTCTGATTTAAATAGACTTTATTACTTTTGTGACGTCACTAAAGGGTTACTATGGAGAGTAATGGAGACGATTAAAATAAAACAAAAAATATCCAAAAATATGATGAAATTTTCTCCTTTTTCAAATTGACTGGCATTTGTAAAAATCTTATAAGTAAATAAAAGTTCTCATGGTTATGTGGATCCGTAGAAGGTATAGGTTATAGATGGCATGAATTACATTAACTGTGAAATAATACAGACAATGATCGCGCGCCGCCTGTGCGACCGTTCGCCGAAAACAGCTTCAGTTTTACCAGACTCAGGGCAGCTGCTGCTCGTATGAAATAAGAACAGGTGCATGTGGAGCTCTGATGGGCATCAATGTCAACAACCGTAGGAGCTCGACTACTATTTCAGAAGGTAAATGAACCTATAGTTTGCGTAGTGATTTTTCTGATATTTCTACACAAGATATGGTCAAATTTTTAAATGAAAATAATTAGGGAATAGGGTTTCAAATATGCAGCGAATACTTAGTCTTAGGCCTAAGTTTGTGAAAGCATTGAATGATTGATATACACTGTCTAAACCTATTTAATAAAATCGTCAACTAACAGCCCAAGTATTTTATAAAAGTGAAACTCATATACCCTTTATATATTAATCGTAATCGTCAACGCTTGTAATTTTCTTTAAAGAAAAGTGCTAAAATTGTTAGAATTTAGACCTATACTTTTCCATTTCAACTGATTATCGCCCATTTTATTAAATATAAAACAAGTACGGTAATAAGTTGACGATAACAGAAAATTGCACCTAATATTAAGATAATACCCCCATCAAAATGTGCAGTTTCACGTGGATTTTCAAAAGATATTTTCGGTTGAAATGAGATAAACTTCTAAATACAAGCTTTGCGGGACAAGTAATTAACCCTTTGACCCATAAAGCCCTACATTAAAAAATAAATAATGTTCGTGCCACATCTACTGTGACCTACTACAATTTTCACTTCACAGTGGATACAAATTATCGAATTTTATATAATATCCAAGTATTATAAATATTAGATTGCTCGGAAGTATAATACCAGACTTGAACCAATATATTTTGTATCGTTTCTACATCACGGCTATGGATTTTTTTTTTAGATATCTCACCGAACATTTCATTTTTTTAACTGAAATGTAAAAGTCATTAAAAAAATCATTCACGATCAACAAACTAAAAGTGGGTGAGGATGTTTATATTTACTCATATTTATATTCACATAAGTTTGTTGAATTTAAATAATTGAATGTCAAAAACCAATACCCTATACATGGGCAAAATCTATCCTAATAAAAACAGAAAATGACCTATTGACATTGTAATCGCTGTTTGATCAGGATGGGTTGCGCCATAGGGAAACTCAACCGAAACGTGGGGAGTCCTCCCCGAGTCAACCTGTTTGGACCGGAAGGTGGCGACACCCGCGGTGAGGCCAGACATTACTATCCCAACAGCGACAAGGAGACGGATGGGTTTATAGCCTACACTGGGAGATCCAGCAAAGATGTGAAGAGCGGCCCACGGTACAGACGGCGAGTGTCAATGACCCCCAGCATAGAAGTCATAGGTGAGGAGACTCGGGTATGGTACTCTACTCTGAACAAGAACGTCCTTCCTCTAACTAATCACAGTAATAGCCCATTATCAGATTATACTATCACGAAGCATCAAAGCATTATTTTGCATCTCTAAAGGATGACTTAATTTTCTGCACCTATGGGTCTACCATTGCCATCATCTTTGCCATTGAATTTACCATTGTCGTCTTCACCCACTACAAGCCGTGAATTGCTATCGCAACTCCCGACTTGTTGTTGATGAAGATGACTTGAAGTGGGTGGCAAATGAAAAAAAAGATAAAGTTATTATTAAAACTGTTGCATGAAAACTTTCGTTCTAAACCCCTAGGTGTAAGAAATTATTTAATTCTTGAGAGATACAAAATGATGCTATGAAGCAACGTGAGAGTTTAACCCTTACAGCGCGAAGATCGATTGTAGATGTCAGATTCTGACGTATAAAGTCGATCCACGCTGAAAGGGGAAATATTATTGATGGCCGTAAGCCCATAACATAGGTATTCAAATGAAGCGGAAAGAGCTAACTAAGACTGATGATTTCAAATGGAAAAAAACCTTTGGCCTCTTGATTTATATAAAACACATACACCTTCAAGTGGGTGAAAATACCTATATTGGCTTAATTTGAGATTGAATATTTGCAAATCTTTATTTATTTTGAGACTTAGCATTTGCAAGTCTTGATTTTATTTTGAGAATACGCATTTGCAAATCTTGATTTTTAAACGCTAATTTCGTTCCCAATAACAGTGATTTAATCGGCTATAAAAACAAAATAAAAAAGACCATAGTCGTGATTAACGGTGTAAGGGTAAGGTAGCAATTGACATGAATGACGGCGGTGATTGGCTGATAATAATAAATAATATGAACTGGCATGCCAAGAAAGCCCACGGCCAAATTAATTAAAAAGAATAAATTCATACATTTTAATCAGAAGGTTAGTCCCATACGTGACCCATTGCATTCTGGGCCAGCCAGATCAATTACCTGGCACGCGGCGGGCCAGGAACGAGGCTAGGGTAGGCTAGGCCTATGGCTACATCAATAAATGATAGGTCTGAATAGGCCTAAAGGCTATAGCTACAATACATAAATAA
Source organism: Flabesymbios commensalis (assembly GCA_964017125.1). Lineage (NCBI taxonomy): Eukaryota > Metazoa > Annelida > Polychaeta > Terebellida > Flabelligeridae > Flabesymbios > Flabesymbios commensalis. The sequence continues at coordinate 101,838,624 of OZ024903.1, forward strand.
ATCATAGGCCTATGCCTTACCTACAATCATATGACATGTATAGAGTCTATAATACATCTCTCGCTGTCGCACATAACGTTACTAGGGCCTACATAGGTCCTATTAATGATTAGGCAAAAATACCTTTGTTTCCAATATTCGCCTACCCGACCAACCATATTTGACCTCAAAGTTGTCTGGCAATTTCTGAAAAAAATTAATAAAAATTTCTGCAATTCTGCAATTTGGGCCAATTTGACCTTTTTTCAAAGTGAAATTGAAAAGAGAAAGTTTTTCTACCTCGTCCTACCCTATTTTGGAGGGCCTTATAGTCTAGGTCTACCGGAATAAAAAAAAATCAAAAAAAATCATTAGGGCCCTAGCCTAGGCCTATACTCTGTCCGACGGTGCAGGATGGTCCAAAATGAAAGTTCTGTTTGGGTAGGCAGTGTGATCTGAAACACAGGTAGGCCTATTTGTTTTGCCTTTAAAGTTTAATATTGGGGAGCTTGGTGGTTCAGTACGAGAGGGGGGGGGGGCTGGCGATCCCACTTTGTTGGCCCCTATTCCCTTTTTCACTTGACACTAGGGCCTAGTCCTAGACTAGTCCTAGACTACATCATACTCAGTAGGCCTAGATAGCGGGTCAGCAGGGATTTGAGACTTGCTAGTCTATCTAGGCCTAGACTTGCTCTTTGAAGCATCGTCCTGCTTACATTGCTGAATGAGACCTCCAACTTTGCCATTGCCTGAAATGAACTGACACTCACACACACAGTGTCACTCACTGTGAGTCTATGTCAGTGACCATTCACTGAAAATGTCTTCACTGACTTCACACAGTTCAGTGACAAAGCCTCAAGGACAAGGCAGGCCTTTAATCATTTCACTGCATTAATTTAAATTGAAGTTCAGCCTTTAACAGTATGAGTATCAGTAGACTATCACAGACATAGGCTAACCAAAGGCCTACAGAAAGTCATTCTAGGATAGTCCATGTAGTCTAACGTAGGCCTACTGAGGCTAGTCTACCTGTTTTAACTTTGCCTTTCTCAGTTTATGTGAGACAAGACAAATAATGTGTGCCTGAGAACTTGAATGTTTGCCCCCTGGTGAATACTCCTGTCACTTGACTTGGAAACCTTAGCAACGAGGGACTGTTGCGCATGGGCAGTGGGTATGAAAGTGACTAAATTCTGACACACTTTTTTCTCATGGAACACTTTGTGGGAAAATTGACCTTTGACCCGTGCCCATGTTGCCATAAGGCCCACGGCCCCTGGGCGCGAAGCGCCCAGGGGCCGTGGGCTATAATAAGAATAATAAAGACAGCTTTACTTCAAGAGGGAGGAAAATACATAATGCAGTTTAACAAGTACTACAGTCTATCCGACGGTGGAGGATGGTCCAAAATGAAAGTTAGCTTTTCGGTATCCAGTCAGTCAATTCTCAAGCGATTTTCATGACATTTTGTAATCCCTATTTTCTAGTCATTTGACATGTAATAAATGTATATTTATGACGCTCCTCTATAACATGTATAAACCCATTAACTTCAGTCCGATTTATTTTCAGAATTGCGTTACACGCAAATGGTCTAACTTTTAAAATACTAAATAGAATTTTGCGAAAAAATATAGAAGTTTCATATAAAATAGAATTTTGCGAAATTTTCAGGGTTGTTGCCAAATGACTATATAGGTAACAATGGTTGCAAGAGTTCGTGACAATCGCTTAAAAATTGACTGACTGGATACCAAAAAGCTAACTTTTATTTTGGACCATCCTCCACCGTCGGACAAACTTTAGTCCAGAGCTCATCTACCGTGGGGCACTCAAGGTTAAAACAACATATTATATACAATAAATCACATGAAGTGACCGGATGAGCCATTCTTTTATTGGTCGAGGGTGGAATACCATACTTGATCTGAATTAATTTAAGTATTTTTAGTGTTTTTTTTAATTTTCAATCATCATAAATATCTTTGTTAGCTCTTCCGGATCATTTGAATATCTACGCTATGGGTCTACGGCCGTTATAAATAGTTTAATTCTTTCAGTGCGGGGACCGTCTTTATACGTCAGAATCTGACGTCTACAGACGTCAGATTCTGACGTATAAAGACAATCCATGAGCTGAATAGGTTAAATCATACTGCAACAAAATGCTGCAACGTTTTTTTATCGCCCGATATTTAGATGAAACGGGAAAAGCTTAGGCCTATATGGCGTTTTCTAAAGTGAATGCCTTTTTGAAGGGAACGAATTTAAATTTTGACACACTTGAAATTGTGTGAATCTATAATTATTATTGAGTGGGTTGACCATACAACCATCATGACCATGAAGGTTGGGTTTTACTGCGACATATATAAACGAGAAGGAAATGAGCTGGAGGGTGCTTCGTTACACGCTCATTGTCGGTGTGTATCTGACTTTAACGGTTAAGAAAAGTTTGAATTTGCGTTCTACAAGGGCCAGAAATCCAAGATACATATAGACTCTAAACAAGAGTTGTCATTAGGAAACAAACACAATCATATAATTTTATATACAAAACCAAAGAGAATACATTATCTATTACAAATAAAAATGTTAACAGTATTTAATATCGTGCAAACATTGATGTGGTGGTGTCATTATATTTTTTTATTTCATGTAGAGATTTGGAAGATACTTATTCTCATAGCCCCCAAAGGGTTTGCTCTTTCAGCGCGGGGACCAGCTTTAAACGTCGTAATCTGACGTCTATAGACGTCAGTTTCTGACGTCTAAAATCGGTCCCAGCACTGAAAGAGTAAAACCTTTATAATGGCCGTAAATCCCTAACCTAGGTATTCAAATAAAGCGCAAAGAGCTAACTAAGACATTTGTGATGATTTTATATTGAAAAAACACCTTTGATATATTCGTTTATATAAAATATTTCAGCGCTCGAAGGGTTAAAATTGAATTCTAACTTATTCATTCGACACCACAGCATCCCGACAAAATCGTGACGTTACCCCAGCTTTTCCTCGTATATTCAGATCAACAAGTCTATTGAATTTTGTTATATCTCCTTGACACAGAGCGGCTACAGTACTTAAAGGAGTCGTACGCGCATGCAGCCTGCAGTATGACAAAGAACTTTGTATGACAGGGGGGGGGGGAGGGGTGCTGATATTTAGCGTATGACAGCGTGGGGTCAGGTTCCACATGGGTGATCTTTCTTATGCACGGAATCTTTGCCGTGACTTACAGCACACGTATCATCACACCAGATCGTCTTCCTGTATAGTACCCACAGGATTGTTATTCAACCACGGAGTACCCCAACTTCCCCGCCGTGGATTAGCCAAAGGACAGGATATCATTCCAGGAATAGATTTGGGATTCAGGAAGGATTTTAGATTGAACAGGGAGGTGTCGCCATTTTGTGCACATTCTGGTGCGGTGCGACGCGTAGTGAAACGTATTGATACAGCTTTTGGTATCTGCGATGCCTGTGATTAGTAATCCACCTCCTGGTATGATGATGTACGGACCTCCAGGAGCACCTCCAGGTCCTTATGGTCCTATGAGACCTCAATCACCTCCACCGGAGATCATGTACAGCCATGTAGGTGACCCACCCGGCGCCCCACAACAGCAACCCATGGCAATGGTACCCCGCGGTCGGTCAAGGCCACCATCTCATATCCCGCTGGCTAAGCTCAGGGTACTGTACCTGGGCAGTGCGGTACCACTACAGACCAGAGAAGGATTACAAGCTGTTCAGAGTCCTCTACGGGAGAGGTACCCGTACATGTCAGATGGAGATGTCAGTGGTATCGATGCCTGGGTCACCATCTTCAGCAGTGGAATATTGATGAAGTACCTAAATGAGACCAACACTGTGGCTTGGTTCCCCATACAAAGTCTCCATGTATGTGCCGCTGTGAAGTGTGTGGTAACTGGCGTGGGTCCTCAACGACAGGCTAATTTTGTGGCCCTTGATTCCCCTGAAGGTAGAAGCAGCAAGCATCCACCTACGTTTGCTTGTATTATGAGGCGTACCAAGGGAGTGAAAGTCCTTGAGTGTCATGCGTTCATCACTAAATCCAACCAGGCGGCATTGGCGGCTGTTCAGGCTTGTACGCATGCGTACGACCACAAGGAGGGATGGACAGATGATTTTCCTAATACAGATGGGCAACACAACAGCAATGAGTCCCGCCTGGTAGCCGCTGATCCGGTTCCAGTGTCCACAGCTCCACCCGAGTTTTTCGAGAAGCCTCCAGTACAGGGTTACTTCTACACATCCAAGAAGGACCTCATCAAGACGTACAAGGTGTTTGGAGATCGTCGCGGTGACAGCATGGTACAGACTGCTGCACCTCGCCAGGCCCGGTCTGATATGCGTCCTGCTCCAAAGCGCCAGCTTGCTCCCCCTCCGGCTCCTATGAGTGCCATGCCAGTTCTAGGTCCCACCCTGCCACTACCACCTCCCATGGGAGTTCCAACTCCCGACTCACAGCTTGGGCTCTTTCCACCTGGAGCTATTCCCATGGCACAGCCTCCAATCTTTATGCCAGGTCTCGGACCAGGAATGCTGCCACCAGGAGTTCAGTTTATAGCACCACCTCAACCTCCAGCTTCAGTCCTGGCAAACGGTCATCCCCTGATGATGCCCGCTCCTCCAGCCGGCTACTTCGCCGACTATGACAGGTACGCTGGACAACCTTTCAACGTGTTCCCCTTGGAACCAAATGAGCGCTCGTCAAGGTCAAGACACAAGAAACATCGTCATAAGAAGTCCTTCCACAGCCCTCCTAGGTGAGAGAAGTTCGCCGCGCGCGTTCGGCCAGTCCTGCGTACAGTACGTCTGATATATACGGTGATTACGATTACGATGATCAGTACGTGTACGACGAGAGGCCACCAAGGGAACCTAGAGAAGAGCGAGAGGTCGCCAGGCGTCCTGAAAGACGTGCAGACCCCCCGGAGCGCTCTCAGAAGTTCCGTGATGGGATCCCTCGTGATTACGATTACGATGATCAGTACATGTACGACAAGAGGCCACCAAGGGAACCTAGAGAAGAGCGAGAGGTCGCCAGGCGTCCTGAGAGACGTGCAGACCCCCCGGAGCGCTCTGAGAGGGGCCGTGATGGGATCCCTCACGATTACGATTACGATGATCAGTACGTGTACGACAAGAGGCCACCAAGGGAACCTAGAGAAGAGCGAGAGGTCGCCAGGCGTCCTGAGAGACGTGCAGACCCCCCGGAGCGCTCTGAGAAGTTCCGTGATGGGATCCCTCGTGATTACGATTACGATGATCAGTACGTGTACGACAAGAGGCCACCAAGGGAACCTAGAGAAGAGTGAGAGGTCGCCAGGCGTCCTGAGAGACGTTCAGACCCCCCGCAGCGCTCTGATAGGTACCGTGATGGGATCCCTCGTGATTACGATTACGATGATCAGTACGTGTACGACGAGAGGCCACCAAGGGAACCTAGAGAAGAGCGAGAGGTCGCCAGGCGTCCTGAGAGACGTGCAGACCCCCCGGAGCGTTTTGATAGGTACCGTGATGGGATCCCTCGTGATTACGATTACGATGATCAGTACGTGTACGACGAGAGGCCACCAAGGGAACCTAGAGAAGAGCGAGAGGTCGCCAGGCGTCCTGAGAGACGTGCAGACCCCCCGGAGCGCTCTGAGAGAGGTCGTGATGGGATCCCTCGTGATTACGATTACGATGATCAGTACGTGTACGACAAGAGGCCACCAAGGGAACCTAGAGAAGAGCGAGAGGTCGCCAGGCGTCCTGAGAGACGTGCAGACCCCCCGCAGCGCTCTGATAGGTACCGTGATGGGATCCCTCGTGATTACGATTACGATGATCAGTACGTGTACGACGATAGGCCACCAAGGGAACCTAGAGAAGAGCGAGAGGTCGCCAGGCGTCCTGAGAGACGTGCAGACCCCCCGGAGCGCTCTGATAGGTACCGTGATGGGATCCCTCGTGATTACGATTACGATGATCAGTACGTGTACGACGAGAGGCCACCAAGGGAACCTAGAGAAGAGCGAGAGGTCGCCAGGCGTCCTGAGAGACGTGCAGACCCCCCGGAGCCCTCTGAGAGGGGCCGTGATGGGATCCCTCGCGCGCTCACACGCCGAGCTCCAGAGCCAGCCAGGGAGCCGAAACGTGAACCCGTGGACAAGAGAGATGAGCCGCGCAGGAGAGGAGGTGGAGGAGGTGATCGCAGGCGTGGGGGGTCACCAGGGTCACCTAAACGTAGACCTGACCCGAGACCTGAACCCAGGGCAGAACCCAGTCGTGGTGGAGACAGACGAGATGATTACGGTGATAGGAGAGGTGACTACGATGATTACGGTGACTATAAACGTGGTGGTGATGATTATGGTACGTATGGTCGCGGAGATTACGGTACTCATGGTCGTGGTGATTACGAGATATATGGTCGCGGTGGTGATTATAAACGCGATGATTATGACGCCTATGGTGATTACGGCGACTACAAACGTGGCGGTGACTACGACAGACAGGATGACTACGACGATCGCGACGTCTACGGCGATTACGACTACGATGATAAAGTGTATGGAGACTACGGGGGTTTCCCCGCTGGGTATGACATACGAGCGCCACCTAGTGACCTGGAGGTGTACGCCCCGCGGTACCAGACACATATAGGCCAGAAGAAGCGCTCCAGGAGCCTCGACGCCCACGCCCGCAACAAAAAACACGGCGACGATTACGTGGAGTACAACAGCACATTCAACCCCGACATCTACATGAGGAGCAGTCCGAAACAGAGGGGCCGAGGTCGCGACAGAGAGCGAGATTACCCTGAGCAAGACTGCGAGCCAAACGAGGACATCTACAACCGGGGGTACGATCGCGAGATTGAGCAGAGACCAAGGTATCCGCGACAGGACCGCGAATTTGCCAACTCTATTCGCGAAGAGCGCCGCGTTGTCGGGGATTACGACGACGATGATCGTGATTATTACGGCGATGACGGCTCTGTGGATTACGACATGTTCGGGAGTCGTGATCGACACCCGGGAAAAACGTACGACGGCCTGGGGAAAGCCCTGGGATATTACCCTTAATCTGTGACTCAGACCCTTCCCAGTGATCCACACATAGTTAACTGTATCAACTCTACATCTAAAGACAACCGGGAAAATGTACGACGGCCTGGAGAACGCACTGGGATATTACCCTTAATCCTTTAAGCCCTCACGATGCATTAACTGTTTAAAGCATCATTTTACATTTCTAAAAACAGATTTTTGAATGAAAATTTCCATGAAGCTAGTTTACAAATAACATTGTCATTTTCTGTAATTTTCCACTTTAAATCATCTTCATCCACTGCAAGTCGAGAATTGCGAAAGCAATTCGCGGCTTGTAGTGGATGAAGATGACAATGATAAATTCAGGCTTGAGATGATTAAACGAAACATTCATAATTTAGATACATTTACCCTTGTGTTTAAAGGGTTAATATGGACCAATACCCAATGATCCACACATAGTTGACTGTATCAACCCTTCAGCTACCATGGCTTATATATGCCTGGGGTATATTCACTGAGAGAATAATAACTTTTCTTCACGTAATTTATCATTAAATATTTCGATCGTTTTAGTTTTTCTAAGATAAACTGACTAAAAGGCAAGTCAAATATTTTTGTATTAGACGTCCCTCAGGTTTCCATTACCAATTATTTCATCTAAAACTAGACGTTTATTAGAAGCTGAAAATTGCGACGCAAATTCAGCTTCTAATGAACGAAAATAGTAAAGATCGATTCAGTAACTAAATGATTGCTAGTAATAAAACGCGATGGTCATAAAGAGCGCAATACCTATTTCTTATATCAACAAACTGACACCACGTAAAACATCCCATTTAACATGCTTATGTGTTTTGTTGCCATAAACATGATAAATGGACCATAATTATGATCTAAGTTTTATAACTGCAGGGCAATCACAAGCAGTTTGACAACAATTCCCTGAAGTCATTCTATTTTTTTAATCCGGGTGTGCATAACATTTTCTGCACTTCTACTTTGTTTATTATGAGGTTATTCTGTCTCCTTGGATATGAAAGGGTGTACCTGCCACTTTACAAAGTGGCAGATACACCCTTTCATATATAATGTGACGAATGTTATGTTGTGTTAAGATGTAATCAAAGAGACGCTCATGGCCAGGTACATATATTGTATTTAACCAGATTATAGCAGAGCTTGCACATAAATGATATCATTTATCGTTATGTATTATCATTATATTCCCCTGTGATTCAGAGTTTAAGTCCGCTGTGCGTATTACAAACACGAAACCTACCAATTGCTTTCAAATAAATCTTACAGTTTCTGTATTCCTACAAAAAGCAAATTACTGGGCAAATGCTAATCTTGTATTGGAAAATGGTCCTTTTAACCGCAAAATTATTTAATGGCATATTATACTCACTTGAAGTTCCGTCTCGCTGACGTGATTCACAACTTCAAGTGAATGAAAATTATTGAGATTTTACAAACTTGAAGTCAACAATTTTGAAATCATATTGATTATAATGTCTCGTTTTTATCTTTAATATGTTCAGAATCTGGTATTTAATGTGCTGAATGAAAAAAAAACTATATAATCGGGACCTCCGGTTAGAGAGCTAATAATCTGGAAATGCGAGACATTGGCCCAGTGTTGTTTTAATGTTAGTACAATGTCAATGACGCTCTAGCCAAACAATCAAACGACAATGTTTTAGCGTTTCGCTTATACTGGGAGCGCAATAAGTTTTAAATGTGTAAAGGTAAATTTAATTTGCGATGTCAAATATGGGAAATTGACTTTTAACTGTAAAATGGACATTAACATAATTTTATGTTATTATTCAAGACCTAATCCATCATAGGGATACCTCATATTGTCAATAATCATTGACATATACTTTATTAGAAATATGTTACGAAAAATGACGGATACTTCAGCATTTTAAGTTTATTTCCCCTACAAAATGAGTTTTAAATAAATGCGGTGAACCCTTCAACGCGAGAGTAGAGGAGAATGAGCGGCATGTGGTCATTGTACTTAAGTGTATATAATATAGCCAATATATTATATTACATATATGATAAAAATGTATAGCTCGTATATTATATTATTGCTAAGTATATCGTCGGTCAAGTACCGAATCCATGTTCTCAATGAGATATGTTCATTTTACTCTGTAGATTGAGTTATATCAAAGGAGCTGAGTCGTATCGACTTGCTGATCACATAAACAATAATAATATCTACGTCGCGATGAACCATTTCCTTTCTAAAAAAAACACAAGACGTATACCCGATGTTGTAATAATGCTGGCCCAACGTCGCGGACGGTGGGCCAACATTAATACAACATTAGATCAAAGTCTTGAGTTACAACTTTGATGGGCATACAACTAGACCAATTCACGTTCATATCTGTGATCAGTGAATCGAGACGACCTAGCTCCTTCACCGGAATACGCCGAAAACTCGCAAAAAAAGTGGATTAGGTGGCACATCGTTATGTTATTGTTATATTTAAGCCTACGCATCACCGTGTATTATAGCCAGCGCTTATAAGTATGTAAAACGAATGTTTTGTTTAAGTATTAGTTTTGTTATTCCTAGTTTATTGTCACAGAACTCGACTCGACATGCGCCGCCTGATATGGCAGGGTGTGTTCACATCCACAAGAGAAGAAGTATTGTAAAATAGAAAAACCAAACATTCCTTATTCTATAAATGATATGTATTTAAACTTGTTGAAAAGACCACATAAACATGATAAAGTTCCGGGCCAGCATTTATTTTCTGCAAATGCTTGGTTTGAAATTAAACAAATGCGCCTAATTTTCACGAACTTGAAGTTGTGGGTCGCGGTAGCGAGACACAACTTCAAGTGGGTGAAAATTTAAATTATATAACTTTGATCTTTAAGTATTAAATATCTAGATCGTGGCCAATATGACTAGTTGGAAAAATAATCACAGATAAATGTAGATTCATAGATGAAGTGTAGATTTATAAAAGTGTAAATTCATGGATTCACCTTGTTCATAGGCCAGCCGTTCTGCAGGGAAACATACCCTGTCAATGTACAGTCAGGGCATCTATAGTGGTCACACACTGCTGAAAATGTACTCAGCGTACATGTATTATGAAATGTAATATGCACTGTAATTATGTAATAAAATGTAATACAATATAATATGCTAGTATTTACTATATTAATTGCAATAAAACAACCATTCGTTATGTACTGGTTATTGCTATCATATTGTAACTTCAAATTAATATTTTGGGATAGAAGGCCGCATCTGCAATTGGAATAATATTGTAGTACATTTATACTTGTAATTGATATCATACTGTACTGCAAAGAATGTACTTTCCAATTATATGTTTTGGGGTCATAAGTTCGCATTTTCCACCTGAATAATTGTAATACACTTCTGATTACTTTCACATTGTACATGGTGCACTTTCATATTAAATGTTTTGAAGTAAACGATTCGCAATTGCAAATTGAATTATTGTATTATATTTAGGAAAGCTATAATCTGATCATGCCATACTATAGGCTTTTGAAATTAAATATTTCGGGGTCAGATTTTCGCACCTGTCACCTGATTTACTATAGTGTACTTGAGATTGCTATCATATTGTACGGATTGCACTTTCAAATATTTTCAGATCAAAATATCCTACCTGCCACTTGAGTAAATATCTCAGCAAACGTTCACTACACATGAATCAATGCTGGTTGAATGTTGGGCCAACGTCGCAGACGGTGGATCAGCATTAAACTTACGTTGGTTCAATGTGTGTAAGTATGATTGTGATTATTGTACCTTCAATTTTTTTTTGGAACGAAAGGGTCCTACCTGCCACCTTAAGTGGCAGGTAGAACCCTTTGGTCTCAAAGTACGGTTATGTAAACGGATGAGGTGGAGATATAATTATATAATATTAACATGCAATATTACTATGAACATTGAAAAATGCCTCAAATTCAAGATAGCTCTGATATATGGTCTAAAAAATCAAATGAGTTATACAACATAACTGAAATAAAATTACAGGGTACGATGCATTATTAGAATGATTTCATTATAGACACTCACCAAAAATACACCGAAATTATTTCAAATTATTATTTTCAAATCGCAAAACCCCACATTTGCTGAGAAGGTTGTAAAATTAGATATTGAGATTGAAGTGGTAAAATGTTTTATTTTTATTCTTCAATATAATTAACTAGCAGCTAAAGTGTTGTGAACTCTCAACCCTTTATCCGCCAAATTATTTAATTTCAATTTCCACTGACATGAACTTGTGTCTCGCTGAGGCGATTCACAACTTCAAGTCAGCGGAAATTATTCAGATGTGATAAACTAGCGGTCAACTATTTTCATATCTTGCTAATTGATGTCACTTTTTATCTTTAAGATGTTTGAAAGGTGGTACTTCATTTGCTAATAAAAACCGACTATAATCGGGACCGGCAGTTTAAAGGTCAATGGGAGGCTATGCAACACTTTGACTGCAAGGGGGCAATATTTTACATGATAGCCTATGGATTCGACCAACAGCATTACTTATTTATTGAACCACGTATATACATCTGGAAAACCCTTATGCATATACAAGATAACATTAGGCCGCCAAGTTGTTAATATTACGAATAGAAACACAAATGTTTTCATTGCTTGCCTTTCATTGGCGATAGACATGGATGGGTAGTATCTTCTAGTTTGAGCTAGATCTTACGCAGTTGGTTGGTTTAGATTAAAATCTCCATCAATCAGACGTGTAGGACAAAAGCAAACTAATAAAGAATATACACACCCAGTACATTTGTATTATATTCAGAAGATCTTTCCCGACGATTTAAATAAAGCAACAATGATTCCATAGCCATAATTGTGCTGTATCGGCGTTCTACTAATTACAATAAATAATCGTATATTTTGTAAATTGTTGTTGTCTTACTATCACAATACTGTATTGATGTGTTGAACCTAAGATATACATACTTTTACCATAATATTTTCACAGACAAGGTATCTTCAAAATAATAAAAAGAGTCAAGGCCGGCCTCGATGTCTCTTTTGGTCCAGTTGTGGTTCACCGGTTCATTCGATATAACATGTATAAGAACATGGCATAATCCCGATTTCTGGCTTCATTCTATCGCGATATTGTCATGATTGTACAGAAAACGATCAATATGGTCACAAAGAATCAATATTTTGAAGTAAATTGGAATGAAGTGTAATCACGCGCTATAACAGTAATATGTCGTACCCCAGCAGCCAAAGGGTTGCAAATCAGAGGCGCGTGTCACCCTTCGCCTGCTAAGGGATGATATATTGGCTTATAGCCTATACATACATAATATATTATTTACCAGCGTAGAATATCTTCAATTATTCTCCATGTTTCGGTAATATATTTAAACAATTACCTGTCGCATGCGCCTTTCCCAGAAATTGTCAAGAAAGCGTACAGCAATATATTTGATATCAACTAAAATTATGTATTTGATAGTCATTGTTGGTAGTGTTCACTGAAATGTAGACATCAAGAAAAGTCCTTATGTGATTACGATTTCTTTCTATTTACTTTCATACCTTGACGTCTAAGTGCATCATGAGATTTTCCCATCTTTATTTATTTGTGATGGTTGTGCGCCAGAGGGAATTCTCACAATAACAATGAACGTTTGTAGCGCTTGACAAATTTGTGAGCACGTAATGAACTTTATCCTAATTAAAAAGCGAAGACGTAACGAATTTTAAGCAGAAACTGGGTACACTACATAGGCCTACAAAAAAGTAACATTTTCTAGCATATATCATGGCGGGCATTAAGGAGACATTTTGTTACAGTTTTTTTTCATATATTTTTTTTCACATCTATATTGTTTTAAACACTAAACGTAAAGTGAAGATAATAAAGCAAAATGAATTATAAGTAATTATGGATTTACACAAACCTATCGTGACAGGGAAACCAAAATTAATTAAAATTCTCGAAAAGGAACAAGGAATTTTTCTTTATTCAAAACATGATCAATCTAGTCTGATTTAAATAGACTTTATTACTTTTGTGACGTCACTAAAGGGTTACTATGGAGAGTAATGGAGACGATTAAAATAAAACAAAAAATATCCAAAAAAATGATGAAATTTTCTCCTTTTTCAAATTGACTGGCATTTGTAAAAATCTTATAAGTAAATAAAAGTTATCATGGTTATGTGGATCCGTAGAAGGTATAGGTTATAGATGGCATGAATTACATTAACTGTGAAATATATGAAAGCTCAAAAGGGCATTATCTCCTTCTTGTGTGATTTAGATGTACGCCCTCGCCACACAGTCCTTCGTCCTCGCCACACGGTCGTTCGTCCTCGCCACACGGTCGTTCGTCCTCGCCACACTGTCGTTCGTCCTCGCCACACCGTCGTTCGTCCTCGCCACACGGTCGTTCGTCCTCGCCACACGGTCGTTCGTCCTCGCCACACCGTCGTTCGTCCTCGCCACACCGTCGTTCGTCCTCGCCACACGGTCGTTCGTCCTCGCCACACCGTCGTTCGTCCTCGCCACACGGTCGTTCGTCCTCGCCACACCGTCATTCGTCCTCGCCACACCACCGTTCGTCCTCGCCAGATTAATGTTCTCCCCTACCTGGCCCAATGTTTGCCCCTGCCAGGGCCAACGTTCGTCCTTGCCAGAGTAATGTTTTCCCCTGCCTGGTCCAATGTTCTCCCCTGCCTGAGTCATGTTCTCCCCTGCCCCTGCCAGGCCAAATGTTTGTCACAGCCAGGCGCTGTTGATATCTTATAGCGGGGGCGAGCGACGTCCAGCGGGGGCGAACGGAAAGGGCGATAATGAAGGTAGGTTCGCGGTCAAATTATCTCTCATTTTTAGACCGCGTTCAATAAACACACGTGCTGCAGATTATCTTTATTAATATCAACAGAGTCCACTGATTTATTACTTTCATTCTACGGTCTAACTGACATTAGGCCTAAGCTTGGCCTCGGTGAGTATAAAATGTGTCATTGTTATGATATTATGAGTAGGAGTTATTAATTAATTATATATAGGCCCATATATATATATAAATTGTTTGCGTTTTCCTCGTCTCAGAATAACCATGAGTAACCATGAATAACCATGAATACCATAGGCATGATAGGGGCCTACCAGCCTACCTATTGTCTGTAGGCCCTATTGGCCTAGACTCTGGGCCAATACCATGTTTTTTACAGCGCTTAAATTTATAACAAAGACCATAGGCCTACACATCAATTACGCAAAGATCTAGCCCTACCATTAAAATGTACATTTTTAATTTCAACTAAAAAATAGGCCTACGTTATTTGCTTCAGTCTGAGCATTCGTGCCGCTAATCTCTTGGCAATTACAGACTAAAATATAATATAACTTTTTTATATTGACGATTTTTCTGAAAAAAGACGCCTACATTTCATAATTATTCGAGCATAGACGTTTAATAGAGTAAATAGCCTAGTTATTGCTGAGAAATATGGGATCACAAATTTCGTGATTCATAAGAACGGAATGTTGTGAAGTGCTTTTAACACCATTGGTAATATGCACCTATACATCTTGATACCGACATGAATTTATAAAACTTCTTAAACGCATAGCATTATTTCACGATATTATCTATCTATATCAATCAATTAAGTTGTGAGCGTTAAAGCGTGCACAGTTTAGCAGCGTTACGTCATCAAAGTGGCCTCCCCCACACACATAAGTAAATTTACCATCGTTTGCTAAATGCTGGTACTGCATCGTAGACGGTGTGCCAGCAATAAACCAACATTGATTACGTTGACTATCCTATTGTATATCGGAATAAGACAAAGGGACTTATAATCAGAAAATATTCAAAATTCATGAGAGCCCATAATGACCCGATCACCCCACCCTCTCGTCATCATCTGTACATCATTGATTTCATCACTGTTTTCGTAAAGCCACTTAAATGCCCATTTGTGCCTAAAAGTGATGTTAAACCTATTTTACTGGTACTTAAATCGAGATAAAGTATAAAACTACAGGTTATTTAGCCATTCAATCCGCTTGATCAGTGTGAGTAGGCAGTTTATCACAGCTCTAAGTGCTTTTTTAAAATAAGAAATATAGGCCTATATATAATTAATTAATAACTCCTACTCATAATATCATAACAATGACACATTTTATACTCACCGAGGCCAAGCTTAGGCCTAATGTCAGTTAGACCGTAGAATGAAAGTAATAAATCGGTGGACTCTGTTGATATTAATAAAGATAATCTGCAGCACGTGTGTTTATTGACAGCGGTCTAAAAATGAGAGATAATTTGACCGCGAACCTACCTTCATTATCGCCCTTTCCGTTCGCCCCCGCTGGACGTCGCTCGCCCCCGCTATAAGATATTAACAGCGCCTGGCTGTGACAAACATTTGGCCTGGCAGGGGCAGGGGAGAATATGACTCAGGCAGGGGAGAACATTGGACCAGGCAGGGGAAAACATTACTCTGGCAAGGACGAACGTTGGCCCTGGCAGGGGCAAACATTGGGCCAGGTAGGGGAGAACATTAATCTGGCGAGGACGAACGGTGGTGTGGCGAGGACGAATGACGGTGTGGCGAGGACGAACGACCGTGTGGCGAGGACGAACGACGGTGTGGCGAGGACGAACGACTGTGTGGCGAGGACGAACGACCGTGTGGCAAGGACGAACGACGGTGTGGCGAGGACGAACGACGGTGTGGCGAGGACGAACGACCGTGTGGCGAGGACGAACGACGGTGTGGCGAGAACGAACGACCGTGTGGCGAGAACGAACGACTGTGTGGCGAGGACGAACGACCGTGTGGCGAGGACGAGCGACGGTGTGGCGAGGACGAACGACGGTGTGGCGAGGACGAACGACCGTGTGGCGAGGACGAACGACGGTGTGGCGAGGACGAACGACGGTGTGGCGAGGACGAACGACCGTGTGGCGAGGACGAACGACGGTGTGGCGAGGACGAACGACCGTGTGGCGAGGACGAACGACCGTGTGGCGAGGACGAACGACTGTGTGGCGAGGGCGTACATCTAAATCACACAAGAAGGAGATAATGTCCCTTTTGAGCTTTCATAGAAATAATACAATGATCGCGCGCCGCCTGTGCAACCGCTCCCCGAAAACAGCTTCAGTTTTACCAGACTCAGAGCAGCTGCTGCTCGTATGAAATAAGAACAGGTCCATGTGGAGCTCTGATGGGCATCAATGTCAACAACCGTAGGAACTCGACTACTATTTCAGAAGGTAAATGAGCCTATAGTTTGCGTAGTGATTTTTCTGATATTTCTACACAAGATATGGTCAAATTTTTGAATGAAAATAATTAGGGAATAGGGTTTCAAATATGCAGCGAATACTTAGTCTTAGGCCTAAGTTTGTGAAAGCATTGAATGATTGATATACACTGTCTAAACCTATTTAATAAAATCGTCAACTAACAGCCCAAGTACTTTATAAAAGTGAAACTCATATACCCTTTATATATTAATCGTAATCGTCAACGCTTGTAATTTTCTTTAAAGAAAAGTGCTAAAATTGTTAGAATTTAGGCCTATACTTTTCCATTTCAACTGATTATCGCCCATTTTATTAAATATAAAACAAGTACGGTAATAAGTTGATGATAACAGAAAATTGCACCTAATATTAAGATAATACCCCCATCAAAATGTGCAGTTTCACGTGGATTTTCAAAAGATATTTTCGGTTGAAATGAGATAAACTTCTAAATACGAGCTTTGCGGGACAAGTAATTAACCCTTTGACCCATAAAGCACTACATTAAAAAATAAATAATGTTCGGCCACATCTACTGTGACCAACTACAATTTTCACTTCACAGTGGATACAAATTATCGAATTTTATATAATATCCAAGTATTATAAATATTATTATTAATAAGTATTATATCCAAGTATTATAAATCAAACGACACTGACCACTCTTAGATTGCTCGGAAGTATAATACCAGACTTGAACCAATATATTTTGTATCGTTTCTACATCACGGCTATGGATTTTTTTTTTAAATATCTCACCGAACATTTCATTTTTTTAACTGAAATGTAAAAGTCATTAAAAAAATCATTCACGATCAACAAACTAAAAGTGGGTGAGGATGTTTATATTTACTCATATTTATATTCACATAAGTTTGTTGAATTTAAATAATTGAATGTCAAAAACCAATACCCTATACATGGGCAAAATCTATCCTAATAAAAACAGAAAATGACCTATTGACATTGTAATCGCTGTTTGATCAGGATGGGTTGCGCCATAGGGAAACTCAACCGAAACGTGGGGAGTCCTCCCCGTGTCAACCTGTTTGGACCGGAAGGTGGCGACACCCGCGGGGAGGCCAGACATTACTATCCCAACAGCGACAAGGAGACGGATGGGTTTATAGCCTACACTGGGAGATCCAGCAAAGATGTGAAGAGCGGCCCACGGTACAGACGGCGAGTGTCAATGACCCCAGCATAGAAGTCATAGGTGAAGAGACTCGGGTATGGTACTCTACTCTGAACAAGAACGTCCTTCCTCTAACTAATCACAGTAATAGCCCATTATCAGATTATACTATGACGAGACATCAAAGCATTATTTTGCATCTCTAGAGAATTACTTAATTTTCTGCACCTATGGGTCTACCATTGCCATCATCATTGCCATTGAATTTACCATTGTCGTCTTCACCCACTACAAGCCGTGAATTGCTATCGCAATTCCCGACTTGTTGTTGATGAAGATGAATTGAAGTGGGTGGCAAATGAAAAAAAAAGATAAAGTTATTATTAAAACTGTTCCATGAAAACTTTCGTTCTAAACCCCTAGGTGTAAGAAATTATTTAATTCTTGAGAGATACAAAATGATTCTTTGAAGCAACGTGAGAGTTTAACCCTTATAGCGCGAAGATCGATTGTAGATGTCAGATTCTGACGTATAAAGTCGATCCACGCTGAAAGGGGAAATATTATTGATGGCCGTAAGCCCATAACATAGGTATTCAAATAAAGCGGAAAGAGCTAACTAAGACTGATGATTTCAAATGGAAAAAAACCTTTGGCCTCTTGATTTATATAAAACACATACACCTTCAAGTGGGTGAAAATACCTATATTGGCTTAATTTGAGATTAAATATTTGCAAATCTTTATTTATTTTGAGACTTAGCATTTGCAAGTCTTGATTTTATTTTGAGAATACGCATTTGCAAATCTTGATTTTTAAACGCTAATTTCGTTCCCAATAACAGTGATTTAATCGGCTATAAAAACAAAATAAAAAAGACCATAGTCGTGATTAACGGTGTAACGGTAAGGTAGCAATTGATATGAATGACGGCAGTGATTGGCTGATAATAATAAATATAATAAGAATAATAAAGACAGCTTTACTTCAAGAGGGAGGAAAATACATAATGAAGTTTAACAAGTACTACAGTCTAATTCTTTCAGTGCGGGGACCGTCTTTATACGTCAGAATCTGACGTCGGCAATCCATGAGCTGAATAGGTTAAATCATACTGCAACAAAATGCTGCAACGTTTTTTTATCGCCCGATATTTAGATGAAACGGGAAAAGCTTAGGCCTATATGACGTTTTCTAAAGTGAATGCCTTTTTAAAGTGAACGAATTTAAATTTTGACACACTTGAAATTGTGTGAATCTATAATTATTATTGAGTGGGTTGACCATACAACCATCATGACCATGGAGGTTGGGTTTTACTGCGACATATATAAACGAGAAAGAAATGAGCTGGAGGGTGCTTCGTTACACGCTCATTGTCGGTGTGTATCTGACTTTAACGGTTAAGAAAAGTTTGAATTTGCGTTCTACAAGGGCCAGAAATCCAAGATACATATAGACTCTAAACAAGAGTTGTCATTAGGAAACAAACACAATCATATAATTTTATATACAAAACCAAAGAGAATACATTATCTATTACAAAAAAAAATGTTAACAATATTTAATATCGTGCAAACATTGCTGTGGTGGTGTCATTATATTTTTTTATTTCATGTAGAGATTTGGAAGATACTTATTCTCATAGCCCCCAAAGGGTTTGCTCTTTCAGCGCGGGGACTAACTTTAAACGTCGTAATCTGACGTCTATAGACGTCAGTTTCTGACGTCTAAAATCGGTCCCAGCACTGAAAGAGTAAAACCTTTATAATGGCCGTAAATCCCTAACCTAGGTATTCAAATAAAGCGCAAAGAGCTAACTAAGACATTTGTGATGATTTTATATTGAAAAAACACCTTTGATATATTCGTTTATATAAAATATTTCAGCGCTCGAAAGGTTAAAATTGAATTCTAACTTATTTGTTCAATACCACAGCATCCCGACAAAATCGTGACGTTACCCCAGCTTTTCCTCGTATATTCAGATCAACAAGTCTATTGAATTTTGTTATATCTCCTTGACACAGAGCGGCTACAGTACTTAAAGGAGTCGTACGCGCATGCAGCCTGCAGTATGACAAAGAACTTTGTATGACAGGGGGGGGGGGAGGGGTGCTGATATTTAGCGTATGACAGGGTGGGGTCAGGTTCCACATGGGTGATCTTTCTTATGCACGGAATCTTTGCCGTGACTTACAGCACACGTATCATCACACCAGATCGTCTTCCTGTATAGTACCCACAGGATTGTTATTCAACCACGGAGTACCCCAACTTCCCCGCCGTGGATTAGCCAAAGGACAGGATATCATTCCAGGAATATATTTGGGATTCAGGAAGGATTTTAGATTGAACAGGGAGGTGTCGCCATTTTGTGCACATTCTGGTGCGGTGCGACGCGTAGTGAAACGTATTGATACAGCTTTTGGTATCTGCGATGCCTGTGATTAGTAATCCACCTCCTGGTATGATGATGTACGGACCTCCAGGAGAACCTCCAGGTCCTTATGGTCCTATGAGACCTCAATCACCTCCACCGGAGATCATGTACAGCCATGTAGGTGACCCACCTCCTGGTATGATGATGTACGGACCTCCAGGACCTCCACCGGAGATCATGTACAGCCATGTAGGTGACCCACCCGGCGCCCCACAACAGCAACCCATGGCAATGGTACCCAGCGGTCGGTCAAGGCCACCATCTCATATCCCGCTGGCTAAGCTCAGGGTACTGTACCTGGGCAGTGCGGTACCACTACAGACCAGAGAAGGATTACAAGCTGTTCAGGGTCCTCTACGGGAGAGGTACCCGTACATGTCAGATGGAGATGTCAGTGGTATCGATGCCTGGCTCACCATCTTCAGCAGTGGAATATTGATGAAGTACCTAAATGAGACCAACACTGTGGCTTGGTTCCCCATACAAAATTTCCATGTATGTGCCGCTGTGAAGTGTGTGGTAACTGGCGTGGGTCCTCAACGACAGGCTAATTTTGTGGCCCTTGATTCCCCTGAAGGTAGAAGCAGCAAGCATCCACCTATGTTTGCTTGTATTATGAGGCGTACCAAAGGAGTGAAAGTCCTTGAGTGTCATGCGTTCATCACTAAATCCAACCAGGCGGCATTGGCGGCTGTTCAGGCTTGTACGCATGCGTACGACCATGAGGAGGGATGGACAGATGATTTTCCTAATACAGATGGGCAACACAACAGCAATGAGTCCCGCCTGGTAGCCGCTGATCCGGTTCCAGTGTCCACAGCTCCACCCGAGTTTTTCGAGAAGCCTCCAGTACAGGGTTACTTCTACACATCCAAGAAGGACCTCATCAAGACGTACAAGGTGTTTGGAGATCGTCGCGGTGACAGCATGGTACAGACTGCTGCACCTCGCCAGGCCCGGTCTGATATGCGTCCTGCTCCAAAGCGCCAGCTTGCTCCCCCTCCGGCTCCTATGAGTGCCATGCCAGTTCTAGGTCCCACCCTGCCACTACCACCTCCCATGGGAGTTCCAACTCCCGACTCACAGCTTGGGCTCTTTCCACCTGGAGCTATACCCATGGCACCGCCTCCAATCTTTATGCCAGGTCTCGGACCAGGAATGCTGCCACCAGGAGTTCAGTTTATAGCACCACCTCAACCTCCAGCTTCAGTCCTGGCAAACGGTCATCCCCTGATGATGCCCGCTCCTCCAGCCGGCTACTTCGCCGACTATGACAGGTACGCTGGACAACCTTTCAACGTGTTCCCCTTGGAACCAAATAAGCGCTCGTCAAGGTCAAGACACAAGAAACATCGTCATAAGAAGTCCTTCCACAGCCCTCCCAAGGTGAGAGAAGTTCGCCGCGCGCGTTCGGCCAGTCCTGCGTACAGTACGTCTGATATATACGGTGATTACGATTACGATGATCAGTACGTGTACGACGAGAGGCCACCAAGGGAACCTAGAGAAGAGCGAGAGGTCGCCAGGCGTCCTGAAAGACGTGCAGACCCCCCGGAGCGCTCTCAGAAGTTCCGTGATGGGATCCCTCGTGATTACGATTACGATGATCAGTACGTGTACGACAAGAGGCCACCAAGGGAACCTAGAGAAGAGCGAGAGGTCGCCAGGCGTCCTGAGAGACGTGCAGACCCCCCGGAGCGCTCTGAGAGGGGCCGTGATGGGATCCCTCACGATTACGATTACGATGATCAGTACGTGTACGACAAGAGGCCACCAAGGGAACCTAGAGAAGAGCGAGAGGTCGCCAGGCGTCCTGAGAGACGTGCAGACCCCCCGGAGCGCTCTGAGAAGTTCCGTGATGGGATCCCTCGTGATTACGATTACGATGATCAGTACGTGTACGACAAGAGGCCACCAAGGGAACCTAGAGAAGAGCGAGAGGTCGCCAGGCGTTCTGAGAGACGTGCAGACCCCCCGCAGCGCTCTGATAGGTACCGTGATGGGATCCCTCGTGATTACGATTACGATGATCAGTACGTGTACGACGAGAGGCCACCAAGGGAACCTAGAGAAGAGCGAGAGGTCGCCAGGCGTCCTGAGAGACGTGCAGACCCCCCGGAGCGCTCTGATAGGTACCGTGATGGGATCCCTCGTGATTACGATTACGATGATCAGTACGTGTACGACGAGAGGCCACCAAGGGAACCTAGAGAAGAGCGAGAGGTCGCCAGGCGTCCTGAGAGACGTGCAGACCCCCCGGAGCGCTCTGAGAGGGGTCGTGATGGGATCCCTCGTGATTACGATTACGATGATCAGTACGTGTACGACAAGAGGCCACCAAGGGAACCTAGAGAAGAGCGAGAGGTCGCCAGGCGTCCTGAGAGACGTGCAGACCCCCCGCAGCGCTCTGATAGGTACCGTGATGGGATCCCTCGTGATTACGATTACGATGATCAGTACGTGTACGACGAGAGGCCACCAAGGGAACCTAGAGAAGAGCCAGAGGTCGCCAGGCGTCCTGAGAGACGTGCAGACCCCTCGGAGCGCTCTGATAGGTACCGTGATGGGATCTCTCGTGATTACGATTACGATGATCAGTACGTGTACGACGAGAGGCCATCAAGGGAACCTAGAGAAGAGCGAGAGGTCGCCAGGCGTCCTGAGAGACGTGCAGACCCCCCGGAGCGCTCTGAGAGGGGCCGTGTTGGGATCCCTCGCGCGCTCACACGCCGAGCTCCAGAGCCAGCCAGGGAGCCGAAACGTGAACCCGTGGACAAGAGAGATGAGCCGCACAGGAGAGGAGGTGGAGGAGGTGATCGCAGGCGTGGGGGGTCACCAGGGTCACCTAAACGTAGACCTGACCCGAGACCTGAACCCAGGGCAGAACCCAGTCGTGGTGGAGACAGACGAGATGATTACGGTGATAGGAGAGGTGACTACGATGATTATGGTGACTATAAAAGTGGTGGTGATGATTATGGTACGTATGGTCGTGGAGATTACGGTACTCATGGTCGTGGTGATTACGGGACATATGGTCGCGGTGGTGATTATAAACGCGATGATTATGACGCCTATGGTGATTACGGCGACTACAAACGTGGCGGTGACTACGATAGACGGGATGACTACGACGATCGCGACGTCTACGGCGATTACGACTACGATGATAAAGTGTATGGAGACTACGGGGGTTTCCCCGCTGGGTATGACAGACGAGCGCCACCTAGTGACCTGGAGGTGTACGCCCCGTGGTACCAGACACATATAGGCCAGAAGCAGCGCTCCAGGAGTCTCGACGCCCACGCCCGCAACAAGAAACACGGCGACGATTACGTGGAGTACAACAGCACATTCAACCCCGACATCTACATGAGGGGCAGTCCGAAACAGAGGGGCCGAGGTCGCGGCAGAGAGCGAGATTACCCGGAACAAGACTGCGATCAAAACGAGGACATCTACAACCGGGGGTACGATCGCCAGATTGAGCAGAGATCAAGGTATCCGCGACAGGACCGCGAATTTGCCAACTCTATTCGCGAAGAGCGCCGCGTTGTCGGGGATTACGACGACGATGATCGTGATTATTACGGCGATGACGGCTCTGTGGATTACGACATGTTCGGGGGTCGTGATCGACACCCGGGAAAAACGTACGACGGCATGGGGAAAGCCCTGGGATATTACCCTTAATCTGTGACTCAGACCCTTCCCAGTGATCCACACATAGTTAACTGTATCAACTCTACATCTTAAGACAACCGGGAAAATGTACGACGGCCTGGAGAACGCACTGGGATATTACGCTTAATCCTTTAAGCCCTCACGATGCATTAACTGTTTAAGACATCATTTTACATTTCTAAAAACAGATTTTTGACTGAAAATTTCCATGAAGCTAGTTTACAAATAACATTGTCATTTTCTGTAATTTCCCACTTTAAATCATCTTCATCCACTGCAATTCTCGGCTTGTAGTGGATGAAGATGACAATGATAAATTCAGGCTTGAAATGATTAAACGAAACATTCATAATTTAGATACATTTACCCTTGTGTTTAAAGGGTTAATATGGACCAATACCCAAAGTGCCACACATAGTTGACTGTATCAACCCTTCAGCTACTATGGCTTATATATGCCTGGGGTATATTCACTGAGAGAATATTAACTTTTCTTCACGTAATTTATCATTAAATATTTCGATCGTTTTAGCTTTTCTAAGATAAACTGACTAAAAGGCAAGTCAAATATTTTTGTATTAGACGTCCCTCAGGTTTCCATTACCAATTATTTCATCTAAAACTAGACGTTTATTAGAAGCTGAAAATTGCGACGCAAATTCAGCTTCTAATGAACGAAAATAGTAAAGATCGATTCAGTAACTAAATGATTGCTAGTAATAAAACGCGATGGTCATAAAGAGCGCAATACCTATTTCTTATATCAACAAACTGACACCACGTAAAACATCCCATTTAACATGCTTATGTGTTTTGTTGCCATTAACATGATAAATGGACCATAATTATGATCTAAGTTTTATAACTGCAGGGCAATCACAAGCAGTTTGACAACAATTCCCTAAAGTTATTCTATTTTTTTAATCCGGGTGTGCATAACATTTTCTGCACTTCTACTTTGTTTATTATGAGGTTATTCTGTCCCCTTGGATATGAAAGGGTGTACCTGCCACTTTGTAAAGTGGCAGGTACACCCTTTCATATCTAATGTGACGAATGTTATGTTGTGTTAAGATGTAATCAAAGAGACGCTCATGGCCAGGTACATATATTGTATTTAACCAGATTATAGCAGAACTTGCACATAAATGATATCATTTATCGTTATGTATTATCATTATATTCCCCTGTGATTCAGAGTTTAAGTCCGCTGTGCGTATTACAAACACGAAACCTACCAATTGCTTTCAAATAAATCTTAGTTTCTGTAATTCCTACAAAAAGCAAATTACTGGGCCAATGCTAATCTTGTATTGGAAAATGGTCCTTTTAACCGCAAAATTATTTAATGGCATTTTTATACTCACTTGAAGTTCCGTCTCGCTGACGTGATTCACAACTTCAAGTGAATGAAAATTATTTTTTAAAAATTTTGCAAACTTGAAGTCAACAATTTTGAAATCATATTGATTATAATGTCTCTTTTTTTATCTTTAATATATTCAGAATCTGGTATTTAATGTGCTAAATGAAAAAAAACTATATAATCGGGACCTCCGGTTGGAAAGCTAATAATCTGGAAATGCGAGACATTGGCCCAGTGTTGTTTTAATGCTAGTACAATGTCAATGACGCTAGCCAAACAATCAAACGACAATGTTTTAGCGTTTCGTCTATACTGGGAGCGCAATAAGTTTTAAATGTGTAAAGGTAAATTTGTTTTGCGATGTCAAATATGGAAATTGACTTTTAACTGCAAAATGAACATTAACATAATTTTATGTTATTATTCAAGACCTAATCCATCATAGGGATACCTCATATTGTCAATAATCATTGACATATACTTTTATTAGAAATATGTTACAAAAAATGACGGATACTCCAGCATTTTAAGTTTATTTCCCCTACAAAATAAGTTTTAAATAAATGCGGTGAACCCTTCAACGCGAGAGTAGAGGAGAATGAGCGGCATGTGGTCATTGTACTTAAGTGTATATAATATAGCCAATATATTATATTACATATATGATAAAAATGTATAGCTCGTATATTATATTATTGCTAAGTATATCGTCGGTCAAGTACCGAATCCATGTTCTCAATGAGATATGTTCATTTTACTCTGTAGATTGAGTTATATCAAAGGAGCTGAGTCGTATCGACTTGCTGATCACATAAACAATAATAATATCTACGTCGCGATGAACCATTTCCTTTCTAAAAGAACACAAGACGTATACCCGATGTTGTAATAATGTTGGCCCAACGTCGCGGACGGTAGGCCAGCATTAATACAACATTAGATCAAAGTCTTGAGTTACAACTTTGATGGGCATACAACTAGACCAATTCACGTTCATATCTGTGATCAGTGAATCGAGACGACCTAGCTCCTTCACCGGAATACGCCGAAAACTCGCAAAAAAAGTGGATTAGGTGGCACATCGTTATGGTATTGTTATATTTAAGCCTACGCATCACCGTGTATTATAGCCAGCGCTTATAAGTATGTAAAACGAATGTTTTGTTTAAGTATTAGTTTTGTTATTCCTAGTTTATTGTCACGAAACTCGATTCGACATGCGCCGCCTGATATGGCAGGGTGTGTTCACATCCACAAGAGAAGAAGTATTGTAAAATAGAAAAACCAAACATTCCTTATTCTATAAATGATATGTATTTAAACTTGTTGAAAAGACCACATAAACATGATAAAGTTTCGGGCCAGCATTTATTTTCTGCAAATGCTTGGTTTGAAATTAAACAAATGCGCCTAATTTTCACGAACTTGAAGTTGTGGGTCGCGGTAGCGAGACACAACTTCAAGTGGGTGAAAATTTAAATTATATAACTTTGATCTTTAAGTATTAAATATCTAGATCGTGGCCAATATGACTAGTTGGAAAAATAATCACAGATAAATGTAGATTCATAGATGAAGTGTAGATTTATAAAAGTGTAAATTCATGGATTCACCTTGTTCATAGGCCAGCCGTTCTGCAGGGAAACATACCCTGTCAATGTCAGGATGTACAGTCAGGGCATCTATAGTGGTCACACACTGCTGAAAATGTACTCAGCGTACATGTATTATGAAATGTAATATGCACTGTAATTATGTAATAAAATGTAATACAATATAATATGCTAGTATTTACTATATTAATTGCAATAAAACAACTATTCGTTATGTACTGGTTATTGCTATCATATTGTAACTTCAAATTAATATTTTGGGATAGAAGGCCGCATCTGCAATTGGAATAATATTGTAGTACATTTATACTTGTAATTGATATCATACTGTACTGCAAAGAATGTACTTTCCAATTATATGTTTTGGGGTCATAAGTTCGCATTTTCCACCTGAATAATTGTAATACACTTCTGATTACTTTCACATTGTACATGGTGCACTTTCAGATTAAATGTTTTGAGTTAAACGATTCGCAATTGCAAATTGAATTATTGTAGTATATTTAAGAAAGCTATAATCTGATCATGCCATACTATAGGCTTTTGAAATTAAATATTTCGGGGTCAGAATTTCGCACCTGTCACCTGATTTACTATAGTGTACTTGAGATTGCTATCATATTGTACGGATTGCATTTTCAAATATTTTCAGACCAAAGTATTCTACCTGCCACTTGAGTAAATATCTCAGCAAACGTTAACTACACATGAATCAATGCTGGTTGAATGTTGGGCCAACGTCGCAGACGGTGGATCAGCATTAAACTTACGTTGGTTCAATGTGTGTAAATATGATTGTGATTATTGTACCTTCCATTTTTTTTTTGAGACTAAAGGGTCCTACCTGCCACCTCAAGTGGCAGGTAGAACCTTTTGGTCTCAAAGTACGGTTATGTAAAGGGATGAGGTGGAGATATAATTATATAATATTAACATGCAATATTACTATGAACATTGAAAAATGCCTCAAATTCAAGATAGCTCTGATATATGGTCTAAAAAATCAAATGAGTTATACAACATAACTGAAATAAAATTACAGGGTACGATGCATTATTAGAATGATTTCATTATAGACACTCACCAAAAATACACCGAAATTATTTCAAAAACCGAAATCGCAAAACCACACATTTGCTGAGAAGGTTGTAAAATTAGATATTGAGATTGAACTGGTAAAATGTTTTATTTTTATTCTTCAATATAATTCACTAGCAGCTAAAGTGTTGTGAGCTCTCTCTCTCTTTATCCGCCAAATTATTTAATTTCAATTTCCACTGACATGAACTTGTGTCTCGCTGAGGCGATTCACAACTTTAAGTCAGCGGAAATTATTCAGATGTGATAAACTAGCGGTCAACTATTTTCATATCTTGCTAATTGATGTCACTTTTTATCTTTAAGATGTTTGAAAGGTGGTACTTCATTTGCTAATGAAAACCGACTATAATCGGGACCGGAAATTTAAAGGTCAATGGGAGGCTATGCAAGGGGGCAATATTTTACATGATAGCCTATGGATTTGACCAACAGCATTACTTATTTATTGAACCACGTATATACATCTGGAAAACCCTCATGCATATACAAGATAACATTAGGCCGCCAAGTTGTTAATATTACGAATAGAAACACAAATGTTTTCATTGCTTGCCTTTCATTGGCGATAGACATGGATGGGTAGTATCTTCTAGTTTGAGCTAGATCTTACGCAGTTGGTTGGTTTAGATTAAAATCTCCATCAATCAGACGTGTAGGACAAAAGCAAACTAATAAAGAATATACACACCCAGTACATTTGTATTATATTCAGAAGATCTTTCCCGACGATTTAAATAAAGCAACAATGATTCCATAGCCATGATTGTGCTGTATCGGCGTTCTACTAATTACAATAAATAATCGTATATTTTGTAAATTGTTGTTGCCTTACTATCACAATACTGTATTGATGTGTTGAACCTAAGATATACATACTTTTACCATAATATTTTCACAGACAAGGTATCTTCAAAATAATAAAAAGAGTCAAGGCCGGCCTCGATGGCTCTTTTGGTCCAGTTGTGGTTCACCGGTTCATTCGATATAACATGTATAAGAACATGGCATAATCCCGATTTCTGGCTTCATTCTATCGCGATATTGTCATGATTGTACAGAAAACGATCAATATGGTCACAAAGAATCAATATTTTGAAGTAAATTGGAATGAAGTGTAATCACGCGCTATAACAGTAATATGTCGTACCCCAGCAGCCAAAGGGTTGCAAATCAGAGGCGCGTGTCACCCTTCGCCGGCTAAGGGATGATATATTGGCTTATATACATACATAATATATTATTTACCAGCGTAGAATATCTTCAATTATTCTCCATGTTTCGGTAATATATTTAAACAATTACCTGTCGCATGCGCCTTTCCCAGAAATTGTCAAGAAAGCGTACAGCAATATATTTGATATCAACTAAAATTATGTATTTGATAGTCATTGTTGGTAGTGTTCACTGAAATGTAGACATCAAGAAAAGTCCTTATGTGATTACGATTTCTTTCTATTTACTTTCATACCTTGACGTCTAAGTGCATCATGAGATTTTCCCATCTTTATTTATTTGTGATGGTTGTGCGCCAGAGGGAATTCTCACAATAACAATGAACGTTTGTAGCGCTTGACAAATTTGTGAGCACGTAATGAACTTTATCCTAATTAAAAAACGAAGACGTAACGAATTTTAAGCAGAGACTGGGTACACTACATAGGCCTACAAAAAAGTAACATTTTCTAGCATATATCATGGCGGGCATTAAGGAGACATTTTGTTACAGTTTTTTTTCATATATTTTTTTTCACATCTATATTGTTTTAAACACTAAACGTAAAGTGAAGATAATAAAGCAAAATGAATTATAAGTAATTATGGATTTACACAAACCTATCGTGACAGGGAAACCAAAATTAATTGAAAATTCTCGAAAAGGAACAAGGAATTATTCTTTATTCAAAACATGATCAATCTAGTCTGATTTAAATAGACTTTATTACTTTTGTGACGTCACTAAAGGGTTACTATGGAGAGTAATGGAGACGATTAAAATAAAACAAAAAATATCCAAAAATATGATGAAATTTTCTCCTTTTTCAAATTGACTGGCATTTGTAAAATCTTATAAGTGAATAAAAGTTATCATGGTTATGTGGATCCGTAGAAGGTATAGGTTATAGATGGCATGAATTACATTAACTGTGAAATAATACAGACAATGATCGCGCGCCGCCTGTGCGACCGTTCCCCGAAAACAGCTTCAGTTTTACCAGACTCAGAGCAGCTGCTGCTCGTATGAAATAAGAACAGGTCCATGTGGAGCTCTGATGGGCATCAATGTCAACAACCGTAGGAACTCGACTACTATTTCAGAAGGTAAATGAACCTATAGTTTGCGTAGTGATTTTTCTGATATTTCTACACAAGATATGGTAAAAAATTTTAAATGAAAATAATTAGGGAATAGGGTTTCAAATATGCAGCGAATACTTAGTCTTAGGCCTAAGTTTGTGAAAGCATTGAATGATTGATATACACTGTCTAAACCTATTTAATAAAATCGTCAACTAACAGCCCAAGTACTTTATAAAAGTGAAACTCATATACCCTTTAAATATTAATCGTAATCGTCAACGTTTGTAATTTTCTTTAAAGAAAAGTGCTAAAATTGTTTGAATTTAGACCTATACTTTTCCATTTCAACTGATTATCGCCCATTTTATTCAATATAAAACAAGTACGGTAATAAGTTGACGATAACAGAAAATTGCACCTAATATTAAGATAATACCCCCATCAAAATGTGCAGTTTCACGTGGATTTTCAAAAGATATTTTCGGTTGAAATGAGATAAACTTTTAAATACGAGCTTTGCGGGACAAGTACTTAACCCTTTGACCCATAAAGCACTACATTAAAAAATAAATAATGTTCGGCCACATCTACTGTGACCTACTACAATTTTCACCTGACAGTGGATACAAATTATCGAATTTTATATAATATCCAAGTAATATAAATATTATTATTAATAAGTATTATATCCAAGTATTATAAATCAAACGACACCGACCACTCTTAGATTGCTCGGAAGTATAATACCAGACTTGAACCAATATATTTTGTAACGTTTCTACATCACGTCTATGGATTTTTTTTTTAAATATCTCACCGAACACTTCATTTTTTTTAACTGAAATGTAAAAGTCATTAAAAAAATCATTCACGATCAACAAACTAAAAGTGGGTGGAGATGTTTATATTTACTCATATTTATATTCACATAAGTTTGTTGAATTTAAATAATTGAATGTCAAAAACCAATACCCTATACATGGGCAAAATCTATCCTAATAAAAACAGAAAATGACCTATTGACATTGTAATCGCTGTTTGGTCAGGATGGGTTGCGCCATAGGGAAACTCAACCGAAACGTGGGGAGTCCTCCCCGAGTCAACCTGTTTGGACCGGAAGGTGGCGACACCCGCGGTGAGGCCAGACATTACTATCCCAACAGCGACAAGGAGACGGATGGGTTTATAGCCTACACTGGGAGATCCAGCAAAGATGTGAAGAGCGGCCCACGGTACAGACGGCGAGTGTCAATGACCCCTAGCATAGAAGTCATAGGTGAGGAGACTCGGGTATGGTACTCTACTCTGAACAAGAACGTCCTTCCTCTAACTAATCACAGTAATAGCCCATTATCAGATTATACTATCACGAGGCATCAAAGCAATTTTTTGCATCTCTAAAGAATGACTTATTTTTCTGCACCTATGGGTCTACCATTGCCATCATCTTTGCCATTGAATTTACCATTGTCGTCTTCACCCACTACAAGCCGTGAATTGCTATCGCAATTCCCGACTTGTTGTTGATGAAGATGACTTGAAGTGGGTGGCGTTCTAAACCCCTAGGTGTAAGAAATTATTTAATTCTTGAGAGATACAAAATGATTCTTTGAAGCAACGTGAGAGTTTAACCCTTATAGCGCGAAGATCGATTGTAGATGTCAGATTCTGACGTATAAAGTCGATTCACGCTGAAAGGGGAAATATTAATGAGGGCCGTAAGCCCATAACATAGGTATTCAAATGAAGCGGAAAGAGCTAACTAAGACTGATGATTTCAAATGGAAAAAAACCTTTGGCCTCTTGATTTATATAAAACACATACACCTTCAAGTGGGTGAAAATACCTATATTGGCTTAATTTGAGATTAAATATTTGCAAATCTTTATTTATTTTGAGACTTAGCATTTGCAAGTCTTGATTTTAATTTGAGAGTACGCATTTGCAAATCTTGATTTTTAAACGCTCATTTCGTTCCCAATAACAGTGATTTAATCGGCTATAAAAACAAAATAAAAAAGACCATAGTCGTGATTAACGGTGTAAGGGTTAGGTAGCAATTGCTATGAATGACGGCGGTGATTGGCTGATAATAATAAATATAATAGGAATAATAATGACAACTTTACTCCAAGAGGGAGGAAAATACATAATGCAGTTTAACAAGTACTACAGTCTGTCCGACGGTGGAGGATGGTCCAAAATGAAAGTTAGCTTTTCGGTATCCAGTCAGTCAATTCTCAAGCGATTTTCATGACATTTTGTAAACCCTATTTTCTAGTCATTTGGCATCGGTCCTGAAAATTACGTGAAAAAATATTGGATAGTTCAAAAGTTAGACTATTTGACATGTAATAAATGTCTATTTATGACGCTCCTCTATAACATGTATAAACAGTCCGATTTATTTTCAGAATTGCGTTACATGTCGAATGGTCTAACTTTTAAAATACTAAATAGAATTTCGCGAAATTTTCAGGGTTGTTGCCAAATGACTAGGTAACAATGGTTGCAAAAGTTTGTGACAATCGCTTGAAAATTGACTGATTGGATACCAAAAAGCTAACTTTTATTTTGGACTATCCTCCACCGTCGGACAGACTTTAGTGCAGAGCTCATCTACCGTGGGGCACTCAAGGTTAAAACAACATATTATATACAATAAATCACATGAAGTGACCGGATGAGCCATTCTTTTATTGGTGGAGGGTAGAATACCATACTTGATCCGAATTAATTTAAGTATTTTTAGTGTTTTTTTTTAATTTTCAATCATCATAAATATCTTTGTTAGCTCTTCCGGATCATTTGAATATCTATGTTATGGGTCTACGGCCGTTATAAATAGTTTAATTCTTTCAGTGCGGGGACCGTCTTTATACGTCGGAATCTGACGTCTACAGACGTCAGATTCTGACGTATAAAGACAATCCATGAGCTGAATAGGTTAAATCATACTGCAACAAAATGCTGCAACGTTTTTTTATCGCCCGATATTTAGATGAAACGGGAAAAGCTTAGGCCTATATGACGTTTTCTAAAGTGAATGCCTTTTTAAAATGAACGAATTTAAATTTTGACACACTTGAAATTGTGTCTCGTTATCTTTATCGACAAATGGGTAACCTGAATATAAATAGACCTTAGACGTCATAATCTGACGTCTGTAGACGTCAGATTCTGAAGTCTCAAGTCGATCTCCCCACAATATAAGGATAAAATTTTGTATAATAGTCGCGGACCTTGACCATAGGTATTCCAATGAATCGGAAAGAGCCAACTAAGACATTTATTTTGATTTCAAATTGGAAAATCCTTTTGATCTCCATGGTTTACAGAAAAAAAATTAGCGCTTTAAGGGTTAATCAAACTATATGTCAATTTTGGAAATTAATTTGCATTTCTCTTGAAAATTCTCCTATTTAAAGGACAAAAAGAAAGGGTAAAACGACTATAGACGTGACCAGCACATTAAACCTTTCAGTGTGGGGGGGGGGGGGGGCGACTATAGACGTGATAATAAGACGACCTTATACGGCAGAATCTGACGTCTATAACGTCAAAATCTGACGCACTGGAAGAATAACAATTTATAATGGCTGGAGACCCATAACATACATGTAGCTAATCAAATGAAGAGGAAAGGGCTAGCGATGTCATAATTTATGATGATCTCAAATTTTGCTTCATATAAAGATTTCTAGCATTTCATCAACAACATATCTTTTCCAGTTTTAGGGGTATTTTATTTAGTTTGTCACTTTTTCTAAATGCATGTAATATAGTGGTATAGCATTACAAGGGCTAGTACATGTGAAGGTGCAACGCTTTTGTGTATTAGTTTGAGGGGTATTGAAACTAGATCTAAACGCATATATAATATAGGGGTAATATAGGGGAGGCATTCGAGTGCTAGTAATGGTGTAACGTTTTTTTGTTTATCGTGGTCAGCCGAAGAGGGGCGAGGCACGGCCAAAAAGGAGGCAACTGTAGCGAGACGGAGTGCAGAGAGAGCAGCACAGCCACCAGAAAAAGAACTCAAAGTTCCCGAAGAGAAGGTGAGTTTGGAAATGAACGCTAACCCTTATTACAATACTAAAACATTTGTGTTTAACCCTTTAACCGGTGCGTCCATATTCGTTTGCTACATTTTATATTAGCACATTAAATATCAGCTTTTAAACCTGTTGAATATAAAAAGTGATATTAATCAGCAAAATTTGAAATTTTTTGACCTCCATTTTGTCAAATCTGAATAATTTTCACTCACTTGAAGCTGTGGATCGCGTCAGCGAGACACAACTTCAAGTGGTTGAAAATTCAAATTGAATAATTTGGCGGCTAAAGGGTTAAACGATAAAGACCAAAGGGTTTTTTCAATTTGAAGTCATCATAAATGTCTTAGTTAGCTCTTTCTGCTTAATTTGAATACCTATGTTATGGATCTGCGGCAATTATAAATATTAATTCTTTCAGTGTCAGGATAGATTTATACGTCAGAATCTGACGTAAATGAAGCGGAAAGAGCTAACTAAGACATTTATGATGATTTCAAATTGAAAAAACCCTTTGGTCTCCATGGTTTATACTAAAGTATTTCAGCGATGTGAGGGTTAAACAAAATATGCTATTAGTAGTCGCCCGTATGACTGATGTGCACAATCTGAAATTGATTATTTGTATAATATCGAGCACTTCATCATGTTCATTCATCGTCTATGATGACAAAAATGTATTAATAGTTTTATTTGGAGAAACGGCGAGTGAGATAAACTAGAGCAAATACATGCATAAACAATTAGGCCCAAGTATGATATTCTACCCCCGAATTTAAATAACAACTGATTGACGGCGGTGTTGGGCCGATCTTGTCACGTGACAGGCTGAGCTACTCTTCGATTGATCGTAGGTAGAATGCTAGACTTGGTCCATCAAGGAGAAAAAAGTAGGAAAAAAACATAGAGTAGTTACAGATTGCTACTTCAGGTCAATTTAATTACACATTCTTTTAGACTAAGCACCAAATCCTTTCAGACTGTGCGAGCAAATATTTTTGATCATTGATTTGTTGTTGAAGTGTGGGGTAAAAATGTATCTTTCACATTGACTTTTCTTAGATTTTTACATCCTCTGGTATAATGATTATAATAAACTATTTGTTTATTTTTAGTTAAATTTAAATACTGCAGGCGCCAAATGTCGTTTACTTTTAGTACAATGAATCAGCGTTTCAACTATCGAATCAGTATGGCAATAAGATTTAATTTGATTGCATTTTGCATTCCCCCCTGTAAGTATTTTTGAATTACACCCCAGGTAAGTACATGTATACAATAGGTGAGGTGGGAACAAGGAAGCCATAATTTTTTTTTCTTGTTATTTTCTCATGTTTATCTGAGATGTTATTCTTATTGCTATTCTTTAGAGTAAGATTAAAAAATAATAATTCCTCTATATTTTCTCTATATCATCAGAAATGCATATTGTTATGCATTTCTGATATCATGTCTATGTGGTATTGTTTATTACTATTCGTGGGATTACTATTCGCTTACAATTTTTTTGTTTTTCGTGTTATTTTATCATGTTTATTTGAGCTGTTATAATTGTTATTGAAATTGTTTAGAGTTAGAATAAAAATAATAATTCCTCTCTATTTTTCGATGTGGTATTGTTTACTACTATTTGTGGAATGATTATTTGTTTCCGTGGTTGGTGAAATAACTGAATTTAGCCTTTTGTACATTTAAAAAAAACTTATTCGATTTCAGCCATAGGTTATTTTTTTTAAATCTGTTTTAATTTAAAACTGGACATATTTATATATCTTTTCCAAAAAATTAGCATGACAGTGGAATAATTAAAATCAGCATGCAAGTTTAAAAATATTCCTTTTGGAGTCAGCAAAAAATTAATGTTTTAATTTGAAAGTCAGTTTAACCCTTTTAGTGCGGGGACCACCGTCTTTATAAAGACGCTTCCCGCACTAAAAGAATTAAAATATTTATAAGGACCGTAGACCCATAATATAAGAATTCAAATGAAGCGGAAAGAGCTAACGAAGACATTTATGATGATTTTAAATTGAAAAAAAACCTTTGTTCTCCATGTCGCATACAAAAATATGTCTTCGTTGTGAGGATTTTGCTGACTTTCAAATCAAACAGCGATTTCTGCTGAACCACTAGGTCTGTTTAAGCTGACATTCATTAAGGGCAGATATATTCTAAGTGTTTGATTTTATGTGAAGCCCAACACCAGGCGAGTGTCAGTTGGAACGGAAGAAAATGAGAAGCTAATGTTGTTCTACAAGGCTCGCCTAAAACCAAGAACGTCAGATGAGGAAAGTAAGTTATTCTTCAGCAACTATCTGCTTTTCATAGAAACGTAAGAAACAAATTGTCGTTATTTTGAACTTTGAAATATTATCCAGCAGCACCTCGTATTTGGAGTATCAGGCTGGAGGGGGGAAAGGGCTGGTGGATTTAGTCAACCAGTTGACTCTTGAACGCTGCCACAGTTTTTGATTCTATGGCAGCTGCCGGAAGATAATTCCAATCAGGGATAGTTCGATGCCAAAAAGAATTTTGTCCCAGTGTGGTGTTAGCTCTAAGATGTTTATAGGCCTGATTGTGCCCACCACGTCTTCTTCTGTCCGCTGGGATTAAACGGTCATTGATAGGAATTTCGACTAGCTCATTTAAAATTTTGAACATGCTTACAAGTCTAGAATTTTTACGTCTTGTTTTCAAGTCAGTCAAGCCCAGGTTCTGAATGAGAGATGTCACACTGGCTGTTTGTCTATAATTTTGGGTGACAAATCTTGCTGCTGATCTTTGAATTTTTTCTAATTTATCAATATCTTTTTGTCTAAAGGGGTCCCAAACTGCTGAAAAGTATTCTAAAGATGATCTGACAAGGGAGAAATAGGCAGTCTCCCTTAGTTTAGGGGGACATGACTCAGGTTCCTACGGAATTTGCTTTACTTGTAATTTTGTTAATGTGGGCCTCCCATTCCAGGGTCTCGCTAAGGCAAACACCAAGATATGGTGTTGATGAAACGTTCGCTAGTGTTTCGCCTGTAAGGGTGTACTCAAATTACAGGGGTTTTTATTTCGGTAGAGTAGGGGTCCGAGAACAGTACCCTGGGGCACACCGGACCTCACGCGAGCTGATTCTGAAGAGCTGCCATCAACTACTACTTTTTCGGTTCTATTGGTCAGAAAAATTTGAATCCAAATGAGAGTTGTTCCCCGAATTCCATAGTGGTCAAGTTTGTACAAGAGGCGTTGGTGGGGGACAACGTCAAAGGCCTTACTAAAATCCAAGACAACAACATCTGTTTGTGTCTTGCTTTTAAAATTTTGAATAAATTCATCAGTTGTAATCAAAAGCTGGCTTTCGCATGAGTGTTTTGATCGAAAGCCATGCTGTACAGGTGTTAGAATTTTGTTTTCCGAAAAATGGGACATAATTTGTTTACAAATGATGTGTTCGAGTAATTTGGCACAAACACATGTGAGGGATATCGGCCTGTAGTTTGCCGGAGAGTGCCGATCCCCTTTTTTGAAGACTGGGGCAACATTAGCCTCTACCCAGTCATCTGGTAATTTGCCCGTCTGTAGAGACTGGTCGAAAATAATTTTAAGAAAGGGAGATATTTCGTTGGCAGCATTCTTCAGAATCAAGCTCGGGAGCTCGTCCGGTCCAGATGCCTTTCCGCCGTCTATCCCCTCAAGTAATTCAGTTACACCTTGAACGGTAATTTCGAATTTAGGCATTTCAGTATTCGGTGGTCCTGTTAATTTTGGTATATTCGTGGTGTTTTCCGAGGTAAAAACTGAGAATAATTGGTTGTTTAGTATTTCGGCCTTACGTCTGCTCTATGAATGCAGCTGGCCGTTTTTCTTCATGGGAGAGACACCATCTCCATCCTGACGTTTAGATATAATATAACGCCAGAGTGGTTTTGAATTTTTTTGTTCTAAAGATTCAGAAAGTTTGTTTTTTAAAAAAGACCACCTGGCAGACCTGATGGCACGCTTGGTCTGCCGTTTACATAATTTATATTTTGCCCAAAGGTCAGCTTTATTCGTACGCTTGGCTTTGCTATATAAAGATGTTTTTTTTCCGAATAGATGCAAGGAGTGATTTGGATAGCCAAGGTAGATTTTCCCGAGGGGAAGTCATTTTAGTTGGTATAAATTTGTTCAGGCATTGATTTAGGATGGATTTAGGTTTCAACCAATTTTCATTAACAGAACGGCTGGGACTGTTTTCTGAAAAGGAGGTCCAGCAGCTCCTAATTTGTTGCCTGATAGCTTCCCAATTAGCCTTTTTGAACTGACGCACTGGGCGGGGTTTTGTACGACGGTAGGGTGGGTCAATATCCAGTTCGGTCACAACAGCACAGTGATCCGAGATTCCAGGTACACTAGGAGAAGATTTTATCAAACCGGGTTTATTTGTGATCGGGAGGTCCAAAATATTTTCTTCTCTAGTTGGTTCTTAATGAATTTTGGCCAAGGCATGTGTATTTAGGCTTGACAAAAGCAGCTCGCATTGTGATTTGTTTGCTGCTTTAGGATTTACTACTCCATTGTCCCAGTCAATACCAGGCAGGTTGAAATCACCTCCCAGGACAGTGGTCTGATTTGAATTTTTTGGCATGAGGTCTAAAGATTTCACAAGTTCTTCTGAAGTACTAATTTTGGAGTCAGGAGGTCTATAAAAACACCCGAGGGTTATTAACCCTTTCAACGCGGGGACCGACTTAAGACGTCGGTCCGCGCACCGAAAGTTAAAGATTTATAATGGCCGTAGACTCATAACATCAGGTATTCTAAAAACTCTCAGGTATGACTTGTTGAACCCTTTCAGTGCGGGGACCGTACTTATACGTCAGAATCTAACGTCTGTGGACTTCAGATTCTGACGTATAAAGACAATCCCCGCTCTGAAAGAATCAAAATATGTTTAATGGCTGTAAACCCATAACATAAGCATTCAAATGAATCGGAAAGAGCTAACTAAGACATTTATGAAGATTTCAAATTAAAAAAAGCTTTGGTCTCCACGGTTTATGAAAAAATATTTTAGCGTTGTAAGGGTTGAATATTTGTATTTGTTGTTTTATAGTTGAGATAGCCTCCACGATCATCACCACGCCGTCAGAATACAGCACCATAGTCAGCAAACAGAGACTCAGCATAGATTCCTCATACGATACTGGAGGCAGCACCTCTGATTATGGTGGTGTGGTGGATTACGGAGGTGCGGTGGACCCAGTCTGATACCAAGCTAAATGAGACGCTACCCCGGTGTTGGTTAACCTCGCGATGCGTCAAAGCATCATTTCGCATCTCTGAATAATGACTTAATTCCCTAAAACATAGAGGTTTTAGAACAAAAAATCTCATGCAAATGTTTAATAATAACAATATTTTTTTTCATCTTGATTCACTACAAGTCGAGAATTGCGACAGTAATTCGCGGCTTGTAGTGATTGAAGATTACAATAGTAAATTCAATTTCGAAAGGGTTAAATATTCGGCGGTGGGCTTGGGCGGTGGCCCAACATTAAGCCACTACTGGGCCAATATCCTCATACGACACCGAACATCAGTCTACAAAGGAGGAATAAACAGCGACAACGAATCACCGGGAAAACACGGGGACATGCCAACATTACAATTGTTAAACTTTTTTGTAGCCTGAACTCATTGTTTTGGCGTATAATATATAACGGAGGTAATCAGACTATTTAAGCGCCTATAGCGCCTACAGTCGATTTCAATACCTTAAAAACACATTTTAGGGCGAAAAGTGTCTTCGGTCAAAATTTAAAAAAAATTAACAATTTTTTTTAACTCGCTTTATGTTGTTGATCGCGTGGGATACAACTTCGGGTGAGTTAAATATCAAGTTTACCCGTTGGTTGATAAATACTAGGTTACGATCAGCTTGAATAATGTTCCAATGTCCAAATATTAATTAATTAATAATTAATAAATTATTATTATTACATGCTCAAATATTTTGCTAATTTATTATTTAACAACTATGCATATGTATTAGAATCGATCGATATATGGTTATAATATATCGCCCCCTTGTATATGAAAGGGTGTATCAGCCACTTCACAAATTGGTAGATACAGCCTTTCATATCCAAAGGGACGATGTGTATGTGAATTTGTCATTTAATAAATATTCACTTTTATTATGTTATTTTATTGTAAATATAGCCCACCCTTGTTTTTGAAATAAATTTCAGCAATTTTAATGAAAACAGTTGTTGTTTTACATCGTTTGTCGGTACTTTTTATTTCACCTTGTTATTTTACGACAATATGTTTTCCGGTTGCTTCAAACAGCAACGAAAAATGATAATGTAAATATACCCGTTAAACCTTAAACTGCTAAACCCCTATGTAATAAAATTAAAGTTTTCACCCACTTGAAGTTGTGTCTTGCTACCGCGACCCACAACTTCAAGCGAGTGAAAATTACTCACATTTTTTAATTTGAGACCAAGCATTTGTAAATCTTCATGTTCAAACACACATTTTATTCCCAATAACTGTGATTTAATCAGCTAATAAACCATATTAAAAACGATTGACTATAGTCGTGATTAGCGGTGAAAAGGTTAACCTTTTGAACGCCAACATCTTTTAATGTAACCATATATAAA
The DNA here is from genome assembly GCA_964017125.1 of Flabesymbios commensalis. Taxonomy (NCBI): domain Eukaryota; kingdom Metazoa; phylum Annelida; class Polychaeta; order Terebellida; family Flabelligeridae; genus Flabesymbios; species Flabesymbios commensalis. Next base: position 101,879,360 of record OZ024903.1, read on the forward strand.
TAATAACACAGGGATTACATTATTAACGCAAACATATACATTGGTGAAAATAAAAGATGTTTTGAGCAAATACAAACAATACAGACTTTGCATGCTTATGCCGATATGGTTGAATAGAATGGTGCTTAAAATTGTGAGATCACAAATTTCGCTGTGTGATTATAAAGCTGTCAAAATAGTAATCCTTATGGTTATCATCAAATCTCCTAAAGACATAGTAATCCTTATGGTTACCACCAACCCTCAGAAATACTTAGTAATCTTTATGGTTACCATCAACCCCTATAAATACTTAGTAATCTCTATGGATATAGTCAGCCCTCCTAAAAACTTAGTAATCCTTATGGTTACTCTCAACCCTCCTAAATACTTAGTAATCATATGGTTACCATCAACCCTCTTAGATACTTAGTAATCCTTGTGGTTACAATCAACCCTTCTAAATACTCAGTAATCCTTATGGTCACTCTCAACCCTCCTAAATACTCAGTGATCTTTATGGTTACAATCAACCCTCCTAAATACTCAGTCATCCTTATGGTTACAATCAACCCTCCTAAATATTTAGTAATCCTTATGACTATACCATCAACCCTCCGAAATACTTATTGATCTTATCAACCATCCTAAATACTAGTAATCCAATGGTTACCATCAACCCTCATAAATACTTAGTGATCCTTATGGTTACCATCAATCCTCATGAAGACTTAATAATCCTATCAACCCTTCTAAATGCTTGGTCCATGTGTGAAAGTCAGTATTGTGGGGAGCCTCCGTGACCGAGAGGTAGCGTGCTCGGCCTCAGACCGCCAGGGCTCGAATTTCGAATTCTGTGTCTGGAGGACAGTGTCATCTCAATTATCTCACCACCCTCAGGAGGTTCTCCTGGCCCAGTTTAGCCTATATGTGCACAAAGGTGGCCTAAAGCCCGATTCATTTCATTTTATTTCTAAATGCTTGGTGATCCTCATGGTTACAATCAACCCTCTGAAATATTTAGTAATCCTTATGGTTACAATCAACCCTCCTAAATACTCAGTCATCCTTATGGTTACAATCAACCCTCCTAAATATTTAGTGCTCCTTATGACTATACCATCAACCCTCCTAAATACTTATTAATCTTATCAACCATCCTAAATACTAGTAATCCTTATGGTTCCCATCAACCCTCATAAATACTTAGTAATCCTTATGGTTACCATCAACCCTCATGAATACTTAGTAATCCCATCAACCCTTTTAAATACTTGGTGATCCTTATGGTTACAATCAACCCTCTTAAGTATTTAGTAAGCTTTATGGTTACAATCAACCCTCCTGCATACTTAGTAATCCTTATGGTTACAATATACCCTCCTAAATACTTAGTATTCCTTATGGTTACCATCTTAGTAATCCTTATGGCTACCATCAACCCTCCTAAATACTTAGTAGCCCTTATGATAAAGGTTAGTATCGACCATCCAATTTTGTCAACTTTATAATCATAGAGCGAAACTCTCCTGATACATATTGGTTTTCAATCATTTCCATCTCATTGGGATATATGATTTGTCACAATTCCCACCAGGTGAATGAAAATATTCAGAATAAAATATCCAAATATAGGCCTAACCTCATAATATATCAAATAAACGTCTATAACGTAGGGTCTTCTGATGTATTTCATAACTTTTTAAATAAAATATAATGAAAAATATGGTATTTGTGGACCATAAACTCGATTTTTCGACAGTCGCATTCATGGTGTGGATGACCGGCAGGTCTACGTTACCAGATGAAAAATAAATTAGAAACTTGGCCTACTAACAAACATATTTACAAAATGCAGTTTATCTTGATTATTTGATCAATTGTGGTCGACATTTCTGTTAATAAAAGCAGCTCGACAGTACCTCAAGTTGCCGGCAGCACTGAAAGGGCCACCCTCATTAAGACGTAGGGTAAGTTGTCCTAATATGAGCATGCTCCTAATATGAGCATAGCTGGAATTTCCATGAAATATAGTCACCAAGTGGTGTATTTTGCCTTCTTTTGCGAGGACAATGTCAAGGCTTTTAATTGAGATTAGTTTTATTCAGTATCAAATGTATCAGAACAAATCAAGTGACTTCAACTGAGGTTTTTTAAACGAGTTTAATTTCGTATAAGCTTTAAATGTATGGTGATTCTATAGAAGAACATATAAAGATGTCAAGTTTGTTTCATGTCATCAATCATAACCTTATTTTTCTGATATGTGGGCGATAAAAATAGTATCTATCTCGTGTTATTTGTATTGGTAAATTATAATAGCCATGCTCAAGTGTCCTATTATGAGCATAGCGGATGTTCCGATTATGAGCATATGCTTATGTTGGGAGCACCAATGTGCTCATATTAGGGGCATTCGTGGCAGTGAGTAAGGGTGTCCTACTACACACCATGATTTGTTTGTGTAAAATATAATAATAAACAATTACTTAAAATAAATAGTTCTGCATTACCACATGGCATTGTTGAAGTAATGAAATGAATCGGGCTTTAGGCCACCTTTGTGCACATATAGGGTAAACTGGGCCAGGAGAACCTCCTGAGGATGGTGAGATGATTGAGATGACACTGTCCTCCAGACACAGGATTCGAAATTCGAGCCCTGGCGGTCTGAGGCCGAGCACGCTACCTCTCGGTCACGGAGGCTCCCCACAATACTAACTTTCACACGTGGATGGGGAAGAAACAATTTCGTTTCTTTCAAACCGCCGAGACCGGGAACCGAACCCCGGACTCTGGCGTGAAAGGCAGCGGTGCTAACCACTACCCTAGGGCCCCCGCCCGGCATTGTTGAAGTAATAGCTAGGTTATCATTTACAAGTGTGCTCGTTTCAAAACTAGTCTACTGAATATCATTTACAAGTGGGCCTTGTATTGTTTAACTTTCAGTTCTGGGGTTTCAGATTTAATAATTTTAATTATATTTTAGTTGAGAATAAACAGTTTGTCTGTTTTTTTAAATCTAATTAAACTTCGATGCATGTAAATGATCAAGGACAGCGCTTTTTGTATTTTTGTCGATTCAGGCACTTCAAGGAATTTCCCACTGAACCTACATAATTTATTTTTATATCACCTATGTAAAATGCCTTTACCTATAGAATTTAAAAGTCCGTATAATTACAAAAAATCTTTTTTGCGATGAGCAAGTCATTTTTAAATCATCAGTCATGACAGGTAGACATGAGACGAAACGTCCATAACGTCATTATGATAAATCATATTGGGGGGGGGGGAGGTTTCCAGAGGTCAATAAATTACTATGCTGTATCTTTCACGCCAATAACGTAAATATCGTTTACTGTTCCCCTTTCATTTTAACAAAATTAACAATGCGGATTCAGTGGCGGATCCAAAATTTGCCTGACGGGGACACCTAATTTTCAACTAAAATTTACACACCACAGCTGGTAATTCAACTACAGGGATCCGGTTCATGCTTTCATGGGGAATTTTGACAATTAAGGCTTCAAATGGTGCTTATTAAAGCCTATTTCTGTACAAATATGTCGTTTTTTATTTTGAGATATTGAAGGGTCGGAGGGCGCACCCCAATGGATCCGAACTGGGTTATTCCACTGAATTAGCTAAGTGCACTATATTTGGACAAAGTTCATTTAACTGATCATTCCTTAGATACATCTATAATAATAATTTATGAAAAAGTTTTGGTATCGTGACGATATAGGGCTAATTAAGTTTAGGCCTACGCGTTTTACAGCAAGTTCCAGGCAGCCCCACTCCAGGGCTGCTTTAGTGTTAGCAAGGAAGATATTCTAGTGAAATTGCCCATTAATTTGATATTAAATCTCTACAATTGAGATGTGGATTCCCCTGAAGCCAATTATTTTCCTCACCGCAAATGACTACGATTTTTATTTGCATACATTATCTACATAAGCGAAGTAGACCAAGACCAGCAGGCATATTCCCTCATAATATAAAATAATAGAAAATACATGCACTACAAACTTTAGTTTATCTGACATTATTTCCCTGTGGGCAATTTCACATAAAGGGTGCATTTTGGAAAAATTGAAACTTTACACAATTTTTTAGCAAATACTGCTAGATATTTATATGAAATTTTTTTTATTTTAACAAGGGTTGTATGGGGAAACAACAGACCAAATTTTATACAGTTTTGTCAATTATTTCTTCATGAATCAGTGGTATTTATGCTATTTTTAACACATTTTGCAGTCTCATACCGGAATTGTCTTCATAGGAGGGTTTTTCTATTCGAGATATGCATCTAACACACAAATAAAGTTTTATTTGTGGTATGGTTATTGGTCTTACGATTTAAACGACACATGTTTGACAAAAATCGTGTCACAAAATCTGATTTTATGTGTATTTATTGAGTTTAAAGTATTTTCCGTTAAAAGTTTTTTTCATTTTTCCCCGCCAGTACATCACTTCCCAGCTTGAACTATCTACATATATATAGACATTTAATTACTCTTTTGAATAGGTCCGGTGGATATATATGGCATACAAATACTTTAAACTGATTGCTGATTAACATTAGCAAATTAATTAGAATTATCTGTATGTATGTGAAAATTCCGTTAAAATAATGTCCCCTCCAGTACATCACTATTCAAGATCCACGCAGTGTGTTTTTCTAAGATATATTATTATTGCAATATAACCTGCCTCTTTGAGCCCCCACGTGGATATTAATTGGAAATTCATGTTACAACCACCACATATTTATACATTTTTAGATGAAAATAGTGTTACATTAGAATTGTCCTCTCCAGTACATAATATCAATATTTAGTATTCTTTGTGTGATAAGACCTAATTTTTGTAATTTACTGATCTATATTGGTAATTATGTATTATTATAATAAAGCCTTCGTTAATGGCAGCCACTAGACACCAACAAATTGATATTTATTAAAAAATACATATATGTATTTCATTAATGGATAAGTTGTAACCAAAAAATATTTTGTGTGTATTTCCTTTGTTCATTTTTAAATCAATATTAGCATGTTAATGTAATTTCTTGACTGTTCTGACTTACAAGACTTACTAGTACAATATATATACATTTACGGCGTATATATTATCAAACAAATGTGCTCTATATTGTCTATTATAGGCTGCCAGTACACTGCGTACTGGAGGGGACAGAACGTATGTAACACTAAAAGTGTAATTACTCAGGTATAGAACTTGTGGTATTTTTCATGCTTGTCAAGCGATTTAAGCGGTCTGTACCGATACACAATCTACTCGACTACTTGAATTAAAAAAAAAAGTGTTTGTAGCAGCTGGGTCCTTTTGCTTCACCAAACCATAATAGTTTCGCTTCGGCGACCCCACTCCTGTGGACCTTCACGATGCTGCACATGCGGATGGGTGGATAATGTTTGCTCAGCGAACCATGATGACCCTCCTACTTTAAAATGGATTTAATAGTTTAAATGTATGATTGTCATATACATTTTCTATTGCAAAAAATGAGTTTAAATGTCTTGTTGACTTTCAAAATATGACCAGAAATGAGAACTACATACTATCTAATGCCCCTGTTCATTATCCACCCAGGAGGTGGTTTCACTACAGGTTATATGCTAGGATATAAAATTATGTCATGTCTTATAGCATGGCCCCAGCCCCCAGATATATAATAGTTGATAGCGCACATGTCACTGGTACATGATGTAGGATCTTACAATGCTCAAGTTGGCGCAGCGTTGTATGGCCTTAATTTACTATGCCTGATAGTGATATCTGGCAAACCATGCCAAATAGCCAGACAATTAATTGATATAATATAAAATGTGAGGTTTTAAGGAGGGCAAGGCTAAGCAGATCGTTTGATATAGCTAGACTATAACTTTAAAAAATTGTGAGGTTTGAGAAAGTGTTACCAGCATACCAGTTATATTCATAAAATATACATGTATGCCTGGAAAAACTTCCAAATCTATCAGGTTCAAAATGGCCAACTGGTGTCCATTATTTAACTTAACATGCTTCATATCCAGTGCCAGATAACTAGACAATTAATATAAAAGAAAATGTGAGGTTTCCGGGAGGGATAGACCTTATTTCAACTCAGATCACATTCAAAATTGCCAACTATCTGCCATTTATTATCTACTTTAAAAAATATATATTATTTCTGATATATCTAGCAAATATTGCCGTCTACAGCAATCGTCCAAGGGCAGCTGCAGCCTCCTCGTATCTGGCCATAATCTTCGAGCAGATTGCCAGTGGCGTACCCTGGCTCCTCCGCTCAACAGCGGAGCCGATGCAGCACCCGCATCAGTGCTGGCGCTGATGTAGGCTGTGGTAGCCTTAAATAACCGGCAATAGAGTGTTTGACATTATGTCTCTCACGTGGGATGAATGGAGTTACCCAGAGGGAGTTATCCTTCCTTTTGTTACTCTGAGAACTATCCGACCCGAGGATAGCGGAGCTGCGCAAAATGCCACAGAGTTTCAGCATTAAATTGCACAGGGAAAACTCAAATCTCCGGTCGTCTGGCCATATCTGGGAGTATATCCCCTAGACATGCCCAGAACCCCTTATCGGGCGAGCGAAGGAAAACGCTCTCAATAACCCACCATGCCCTATCACCCCCACCCTCACATCATCATCTGTACATCATTCATCTCATCAATTGACTACAACGTTTTTATCGTATTACAATGTCACTTAAAAGACCTATTGTGCCGAATAGTGACGTAAAGCAAAGATTTACTACTACAGCAAATATTGCCAGACAGCTAGACCATAGAATAAGAAATCAAAATGTGAGGTTTTAAGGATCGAGGGGAATGCCCTGAAAAATTTCAACTCCCATCAATTTCAAAATTACCCTGATATCATCACAGTATTGGCCCAATAAAATGGCTTAATTGAGCCTGATTATCATTATGTCTTGCACATTGGTGCTGTTTTCAGCCAATACAGTTTATGATCTATATTCCGCATTGGACCAGTAATGGGCCAATAAAGGCAAAAAATGTAGTCGCATAATAACAATGGCTGAATACTGGATTTTAACCGCTGTTACTGCCGATAGCATCCGGTATAAAATAGGAATTGGCCTAATGACGTCATGTTTAGGCCTACTTTAATATATGTGATATCTGCTAAAATGTGCCAGATAGTTCAAAGGTTATTATGCTAAAACAAAATGTGAGGTTTCAGGGAGATATTTTGGCAAATTAAAAATAGCCGATTATCGGGATATATGATATATTTTTAAACCACTGTACATAAATATATTGTGTACGGTACATTAGCACAATAAAACAGTTACACTACAACTAAGTAACAAAGTAAAAAGAAAATGCTAGATCTCAGGGAGAGGCAGCTGTGACCTAACAAATTTGAACTTGATCACATTTAAAATAGCAGACTTGCGGCAATTATTTAATTATTGAATATGCCTGATATCTGGCAAACTACGGTATGTTAGCTAGCTAGACCCTACAAAGAGCTTATGCTCCTAACAGCCATGATGAAGTAAAGATAAGGGAGGAATATGCATTTGAAAATGGTTGTTTTCATTTATATACCTTGACAAATTTCAACTCTATCAAATGCAAGATGGCTGACTATTGCCCATTATTTACTATATGCTTGATATCAGGCAAAGCATCCCAGATACCTAGCCCAGTACTATAATTTATCCAACTCCCCTCATGAAAGCCCAGAAAGTATTTTGTTGGCATATATATCCCTCCCTCAAACCTCACATTTTGTTTTATACCATACACCTCACATTTTGTTTTATAGTATAAAACAAAATGTCAGGTTTAAGGGAAGGATGTGCCAACAAAATGCTTTCTAGACTTTCGTGAGGGGGTTGGAATGGATACACTAACTGTCTCTGCGGTTATATTGGAATAATAGTAATGTAGATGTTTGTAAACTATGACTGATGATGCTATTTTATCTCTTTTTAGTAGTTTACTTGTTATTCAGTTGAATTATTGAGTGATCATTCATGCTTACAGGTTTATTATTGTTGTTAAAAAAAATATGTCCTCTCCAGTACATTTTATGATATTAGCTTGAACACCGTGACATTGTCCAAGTTATGTCACAAAAATCAAAATTATTTTCCATTGTTTTTCCTTGATGGTGTTTCATACGATGCAGACAAATAGTTGCGGCCTTTACCCGTGATAAACCACTTAAACATCATTTCATTTTAGCAAAGTTTATACAATTATGCTACTTCAGCTCAATTTGAAAACAAAATGTTGATTAATAACAATATATATTGGAGCAAAATTAGAATAAGAAATGTTGAGCAACATAGCATGTTTTACTGATCTAAAGTATGCATTTATAGCACTTGTGATGTTGTTATTTCAACCGTTGAAAAAATGTCTCCTCTAGTACAGTTTGTCACACATATAATTGTGCAGAGGATTCGCATGAAAAAGCACTGCAAAAATGCACAAAATATGTCATATATAGTATTCAAGCTATATGTGTATATTTAGTTGATGTCAGAGCACTAATTTGTTGAGCTGTCGAAGTAAATGCTGTACAATTCATACTTGAGTGTATTGCAAAATTTCATTTGTCACATTTCAAATGAGTATCAAATCTATAGACATGTGAAATACGCGTACAACACATAGTGATCTTCCCTTTAGAAACACGACAATAAAAAAAAAAAAAATTAGGGGTTAGGATTTTCAAATCACCTACATTATTAGCATTTGAGCAGAGACTAATGATTGTTAAAACAAATGTCCCCTCCAGTACACGCAAATAAAGCATACATTTCACAAGTCAATATCTTCATTCATGGGCATAATTAAGCTCTGGAAATTTAACTGATGTTGGGGAATGACATCTCGCTGTCAAAAGTTGTGAAATTATCATACATGGAAGGTTTTTATGCTATGAGATTTTTTGTGTGCCCTTTACGTGAAATCGCCCCTGTATATGTGAGAGTAAATAAATTATTGAAATAGTTGCCAAATGTCACTTTTCGACAGTGGTCAGTAAACAATATTTAAAAAAACAGTGCAAACTTTATGATAAAAAATGAAACTGTATATGTACAGATGACGACGCGAGGGTGCGGTGGTTGGGCATCGTGAGTTATTAAGGTTGTTTCCCTTCACTCACCCATTTTGGGCATGCCTGGGGGGCTTACAGCCAAACATGCCAAGCCGTCCAGAGACGTGGGTCTTACTGTGAAATATATGGTGGAACGCCGACGCGTGTCGCTCAGCTCGGCTATCCTCTGGTCGCATAGTCCTCAGAGTACCACAAGTTGCAATGAGGGGTAATTCATGCATTCATCCAATTGACCTAATTTCAAACACTCTATTGCTGGTGGTAAAAAATGGTGTTGAAATAGTCGGTACTTCCATAAAATGAAAAGTACTAGTACTATTCTAGTTCCCCCACAAGTGTATTTTGTATCTTTCATTCGCCACTCTATTTATACCAATTCGAACATAATAATTTTTTGGAAACATAGATCTTGAAAAATCTTGTGCGTGGAACGAGTTTTATATTTGAGAAAAGTTATACAATAAATCAGGGACATAATATAACACACTGCACCTAATATGAGCATACGGGATCCTTTATGAGCAGACCTGCTCACATTTGGAACACCTATAAATGTATTCACAAATAAATAACAGTCTTTGATTCTTCAAGTGTTTTTAAATAATCATTGAGCCAGCATATAAAAAAATGTTATATTTGTGTAATGATTGAAATATTCTTTAAAATTATCTTCGTACAAAACATTTAGCTCCATTCTGATGACCGTGACAGCCAAAACAGTGTCATGTTAAATAGACAATGGTCCTAATATGAGCATGGTAGTTCCTTTATGAGCATGCCTGCTCATTAAAGGTACTGGCCATGCTCATCTTATGAACAGATGTTCCCATTATGAGCGGGATTGCAAAAAAATTAAAACTTCCTCAAAATAAAAAAATGTCGTTATCAAAAAGGCGGAAATATATATTTTGATAGAAAAATCATACATATGTATATTTTATTAAGTTCAGTTGTCATTGACATACTATTAACGCTCACAGGACAGTGTTCCCATACTATGCTCATAATAGGCACTTCTCCCCTAATCACCGCCACCAATACAAGCACCACCAAACATGAGTCGACAACTTGACCCGATGTCCGTTTAAAGCATTAAACCTTAGGGCGCTGAAATATTTGTATAAAGCAAGAGACCAATGGGGTTTTTCAATTTTAAATCTCTCCACTTCATTTGAATACCTATGTTATGGGGCAACGGCGCCGCCACTATAGGCTAAATAGTTTACTGTTTCAGTGCGGGGATCGACTTGAGCCGTTAGACGTCTTTATAGAGAAGGGTGGGGCAAGACGCCCCCTTAGGGTAAGATGCCCCCTACGTCATAATGTATGACGTCATAAATAGAGCACGCTCTTCGGTATTTTAAAGTGTTCCTTTGGTTGTTTCTATTTGCCCGCCAGGTCACAGTTGATTCTCGAGAGAATTACATAGTATGCATTCATATTTACTACTTTGAACACCTTTTTTAATAAAAAATATCAACCGATGCATGGTCCTCTGAATTCACAAAAAAACACCGCTAAGACATGGCCGTCACAATGCTGGTAGAATAAAATGTTCACTACCATTGTGCGTGGTCACAGTCTTGCCCACATATGGATCATGCCGTAATGCAGCGTGTTTGTTAAACTCCTCCAAATGGGGTAAGACGCCCCCCCCCCCCCCTTATGATGAGGCAAGAGGCCCAGGGGCGACACGCCCCACAGTTATGGGGGCGTCTTACCCCAACAGGCAATATTAATAATTAAAAGTGTGAAACAATCGAAATGCAATGCTTCAATTGCGTCACTTATGTTGAGCCAATGTTGCTTCTAATTCAAATGTGTTTGTAGATATGACCGTCGTTCACGCACTAGGCTTTCTTTTATCATTGACTCAGAACGACTGACTGTGACTGACTAGCTTCTAATATTCCACTCACTCACCCACTCACCCACCCACCCACCCACCGACGCACTCACTCACTCACTCACTCACTCACTCACTCACTCACTCACTCACTCACTCACTCACTCACTCACTCACTCACTCACTCACTCACTCACTCACTCACTCACTCACTCACTCTCTCACTCACTCACTCACTCACTCACTCACTCACTCACTCACTCCGTCCATCTATTTATTTATTCAGTTCATGCATTCAACCATTCATTCATCCATCCATCTAATAATCCATCCATCTATTCATACATTAATCCATCTAACAATCCATCCATCCATGTGTCCATACATCTATCAATTTATCCATTCTACCATCCATCCATCCATCCATCCATCCATCCATCCATCCATCCATCCATCCATCCATCCATCCATCCATCCATCCATCCATCCATCCATCCATCCATCCATCCATCCATCCATCCATCCATCCATCCATCCATCCATCCATCCATTCATTCATTCATTCATTCATTCATTCATTCATTCATTCATTCATATGTGTTTAGTAGAACGCGATATCTACAGAACCGCTGGTAAAATTTTGTATGTGAGCCATTACCTGCCTGAGCACGAAATCAAAAAGGTTTTGGTCACGGTTCAGTGATTTTCAAAAAAATGGCGTCCATTTTTTACTTTTCGAGATTTTGTGAATGCGTTATTTCATGAACCACTGGTCCGAATGACTAGTGATTTTATGTGTAGGCACTTACTTCTCTGGCCAATAAATGAAAAGGTTTTCATCACGGTTCAGTGATTTTCACAAAAATAGCGGCCCTTTTTTAACTTTTTCAGACGTTGTGAACGCGTTATCTCAAGAACCGCTGGTCCGAATCACTCGTGATTTTGTATGTAGGTCCTTACCTGGCTGACCACGGAATGTGAAGCTTTTCGTCACGATTGGGTGATTTCCATAAAAAGACTTGTAATTTTTAATTTTTCAGACACTGTGAACGCGTGATCCGGTAGTCCGAATTTTGTATGTAGGCATTTACCTGCTTTCCCATGAAATGGAAAGGTTTTTGGTAAAATAAAAAGCAGGATGATGACGAAAACACATCTCTAGTTCGTCCATCCATTCATTGCTTTCGTCTGTCCATCTATCCATTCATTGATACATCCATTCATTGATTCATCCATTCAAATACTCTCTCACTCATCTCACTCGACCATCCAACTCACCCAGCTCACTCAACTCACCCAACTCACTCAACTCACCCAACTCAGCGAACTCACCGAACTCACTCACCCAACTAACTCAACTCTCTCAACTCACCCAACTCACTCAACTCACCCAACTCACCCAACTCACTCAACTCACCCAACTCTCTCAACTCACCCAACTTTCTCAACTCACCCAACTCACTCAACTCGAACATCGAACTCACTGACCTCACCCAGCTGACTCTACTCACTCAACTCACCCAACTTACCCAACTCACTTAACTGACCCAACTCACCCAATCACCCACTCACTCAACTCACTCTACTCACCAGCCTTACTCAAATCACCTAACTCACCCAACCACTCACTCAACTCACCCAACCACCCACTCATCCAACTCACTCAACTCACCCAACTCACTCAACTCACCTAGTCTGGTGATATTGCCTAATAGTGAAAATACATCTCTAGTTCGTCCATCCATTCATTTAATTTGTACGACCATCTACATGTATCCATTCATTGATTCACCCATTCATTGATTCATCCATTCATATACTCCCTTACTCACCTCACTCACCTCACTCAACCACTCAACCACCCAACTCACTCAACTCACGCACCTCATTCAACCACCCAACTCACTCAACTCACCCAACTCACCCAAATCACTCAACTCATTCACCTCACTCAACTCACTCAACCACCCAACTCACTCAGCTCACCCAACTCACCCAGCTCATCCAACTCACTCAACTCACCCAACTCACTCAACTCACACAACGAAACCAACTCACTCACCTCGTTCACCCACCTCACTCACCTCACTTAACTCACTCAACCACCGAGCTCACTCAACTCACTCAACTCACCCAACTCACTCAACTCACCCAACTCACTCAACTCACCCAACTCACTCACTCACTCACTCTCTCACTCACTCACTCACTCACTCACTCACTCACTCACTCACTCACTCACTCACTCACTCACTCACTCACTCACTCCGTCCATCTATTTATTTATTCAGTTCATGCATTCAACCATTCATTCATCCATCCATCTAATAATCCATCCATCTATTCATACATTAATCCATCTAACAATCCATCCATCCATGTGTCCATACATCTATCAATTTATCCATTCTACCATCCATCCATCCATCCATCCATCCATCCATCCATTCATCCATCCATCCATCCATCCATCCATCCATCCATCCATCCATCCATCCATCCATCCATCCATCCATCCATCCATCCATCCATCCATCCATCCATCCATCCATTCATTCATTCATTCATTCATTCATTCATTCATTCATATGTGTTTAGTAGAACGCGATATCTACAGAACCGCTGGTAAAATTTTGTATGTGAGCCATTACCTGCCTGAGCACGAAATCAAAAAGGTTTTGGTCACGGTTCAGTGATTTTCAAAAAAATGGCGTCCATTTTTTACTTTTCGAGATTTTGTGAATGCGTTATTTCATGAACCACTGGTCCGAATGACTAGTGATTTTATGTGTAGGCACTTACTTCTCTGGCCAATAAATGAAAAGGTTTTCATCACGGTTCAGTGATTTTCACAAAAATAGCGGCCCTTTTTTAACTTTTTCAGACGTTGTGAACGCGTTATCTCAAGAACCGCTGGTCCGAATCACTCGTGATTTTGTATGTAGGTCCTTACCTGGCTGACCACGGAATGTGAAGCTTTTCGTCACGATTGGGTGATTTCCATAAAAAGACTTGTAATTTTTAATTTTTCAGACACTGTGAACGCGTGATCCGGTAGTCCGAATTTTGTATGTAGGCATTTACCTGCTTTCCCATGAAATGGAAAGGTTTTTGGTAAATTAAAAAGCAGGATGATGACGAAAACACATCTCTAGTTCGTCCATCCATTCATTGCTTTCGTCTGTCCATCTATCCATTCATTGATACATCCATTCATTGATTCATCCATTCAAATACTCTCTCACTCATCTCACTCGACCATCCAACTCACCCAGCTCACTCAACTCACCCAACTCACTCAACTCACCCAACTCAGCGAACTCACCGAACTCACTCACCCAACTAACTCAACTCTCTCAACTCACCCAACTCACTCAACTCACCCAACTCACCCAACTCACTCAACTCACCCAACTCTCTCAACTCACCCAACTTTCTCAACTCACCCAACTCACTCAACTCGAACATCGAACTCACTGACCTCACCCAGCTGACTCTACTCACTCAACTCACCCAACTTACCCAACTCACTTAACTGACCCAACTCACCCAATCACCCACTCACTCAACTCACTCTACTCACCAGCCTTACTCAAATCACCTAACTCACCCAACCACTCACTCAACTCACCCAACCACCCACTCATCCAACTCACTCAACTCACCCAACTCACTCAACTCACCTAGTCTGGTGATATTGCCTAATAGTGAAAATACATCTCTAGTTCGTCCATCCATTCATTTAATTTGTACGACCATCTACATGTATCCATTCATTGATTCACCCATTCATTGATTCATCCATTCATATACTCCCTTACTCACCTCACTCACCTCACTCAACCACCCAACTCACTCAACTCCCGCACCTCATTCAACCACCCAACTCACTCAACTCACCCAACTCACCCAAATCACTCAACTCATTCACCTCACTCAACTCACTCAACCACCCAACTCACTCAGCTCACCCAACTCACTCAACTCACTCAACTCACTCAACTCACCCAACTCACTCAACTCACACAACGAAACCAACTCACTCACCTCGTTCACCCACCTCACTCACCTCACTTAACTCACTCAACCACCGAGCTCACTCAACTCACTCAACTCACCCAACTCACTCAACTCACCCAACTCACTCAACTCACCCAACTCACCCAACTCACTCAACTCACCAACTCACTCAACTCACCCAGCTCACTCAACTCACCCAACTCACTCAACTCACTCAACTCACTCAACTCACCCAACTCACTCAACTCACACAACGAAACCAACTCACTCACCTCGTTCACCCACCTCACTCACCTCACTTAACTCACTCAACCACCGAGCTCACTCAACTCACCCAACTCACTCAACTCACCCAACTCACCCAACTCACGCAACTCACTCAACTCACCCAACTCACCCAACTCACCCAACTCACTCAACTCACCCAACTCACTCAACTCACCCAACTCACCCAACTCACTCAACTCACCAACTCACTCAACTCACCCAGCTCACTCAACTCACCCAACTCACTCAACTCACCCAACTCACTCAACTCACTCAACTCACTCAACTCACCCAACTCACTCAACTCACACAACGAAACCAACTCACTCACCTCGTTCACCCACCTCACTCACCTCACTTAACTCACTCAACCACCGAGCTCACTCAACTCACCCAACTCACTCAACTCACCCAACTCACCCAACTCACTCAACTCACCAACTCACTCAACTCACCCAGCTCACTCAACTCACCCAACTCACTCAACTCACACAACGAAACAAACTCATTCACCCACCTCACTCACCTCACTCACCTCACTCAACCACCCAACTCACCCAACTCACCCAACTCACTCAACTCACCCAACTCACTCAACTCACTCAACTCACCCAACTCACTCAACTCACCCAACTCACACAACGAAACCAACTCATTCACCCACCTCACACAACTCACTCACCTCACCCAATTCACCCAACTCACTCAACTCACTCAACTCACTCAACTCACCCAACTCACTCACCAAACTAACTCAACTCACCCAACTCACTCAACTCACCCAACTTTCTCAACTCACTCAACTCGAATAAAAAGGGGAAGATGTCCCTTATCCCTGGGGTAAGATGCCCCCCGGGGCATTTTGCCCCAAGTGTGGGGTAAGATGCCCCTTTCTGTCAATATACATTACCGCTCATAATATCTTAGCAAATAACATGGAATAAGTCTTTTATCATTTTCTATGTTCCCCTCATATGCCTCTTTGTGAGCATTGGATGCCTCTTTATTATGGGCAATCTATTCAGCTGTAGGACGTTGTGACCTTAGAGGGGGCGCCTTGCCCCACCCTACTCTAGACGTCAGATTCTGACGTGTAAAGTCGGTCCCCGCGCTGAAAGGGTTCACGGACTACAGCTCAACGTTCTGTGTCAGCTGTGAATGTGCATCTTCCTGGCAGCAAGTCTTGACACAGCGAGGCCGTCAGGCCAAGCCTTGCTGAATTAGCCATACCATCCACCTATTGGGGTAGGGAGGAATATTTAGATATTGAATATTCATTAGTTTTTCAAATAATGTCCTTTTAATGTTGGCCCGCTGTCTGCGACGTTGGATCACCATTAATTCAACCCTCACGCACGTTTCGGTGAGATGTGGTGGTCTGTGTCTGAGACGTTTCCGGTGAGCTACTTGGCCAGCAGACATGTGTTGTTTAATGTAGGGCCGGTGGCGTAGACAGTGGCCCCACATTAAAACAACACTCATGCCAGAGGTCAAACTTGGGTCAAACAGAAGAAATATTTTTAGAAAGTCCCCACTCCAATAGGCGGATTCAACCCTGTTTCAGCAAGGTCGGTCTACGACCTCAGGAATAGCCAGCCTTGCAGAGGAAGATGTGAATGTGATGTGTCGCTCACCTGAATACACCTGCACAGGTAACACCGCACAGTGATGACGCCTGGCGAATATCTGTGACACTACAGGTGACAACAACAATGTACTGCTGCAGCAGAACTCGACGACCACAAAGAATACTTCTTCTAATTACAGTATTAAGTACCTTGCTTGTAATTCTGCCCACAGTATTTGAATATTTTGGCAGCGGTTCGTCGACACATACATCTGTTCATCGGGAGAGAGGCAGATACAATACCTTATTTAACAAGACATCGCTGATTAAAGTGGGCGATAATCAAAGGCGTACGGGTTCGCTTGTAAACATACCCACACTTGTCAGAAATATCACTGCTGATCTGTTATCAAAACCGCCAAAGGAATCCGTTTTATCAGGTATCAGCACCTGGAAATCACGGAAAGACAGGGATTTTACACGAAATAGAATAAAGAACATAGCAATAGGTTTAGCGATCACCTCAGCCAGATTGTATGACGTCACGGAAGATAATATTCGCGTGAAGATTGCCTTTTTCAAGCATTTGCTTCCCAGTTTTTGTCGTACGGCCACCAGCGATTACCGCTATGGATTCTACATGGGACACGACTACAACGACTACGTCTTTATTCAGGAAGATTCTAGAAATCTATTTATGTCTACGTTTGATATGATTGTCAGGCAGATGTGTTCTGATGACCTGCACGTTACCTTACACATGGTTCGATGTGACCATTCTAAAAGTCCTGCCCGTGCCCAAAACGACGCGATGATAGAAGCCTACCTCAATGGCGCTGAATACTTCTATAGAGTCAACGACGACACGACTTTTGAAACACCTGGCTGGCTACAAGATTTCTTGAGCGTTTTATCTCGATATTCTCCTAAAAATATTGGTGTTGTGGGTCCCAGACACTATGGCGGAAATAGTGAAATCCTAGCGTATGATTTCGTTCATCGAAGTCACATTGACATATTTGGATGTTATTATCCATACATTTTCAAAGAATGGTTTGCGGATAATTGGATGACGATGATTTATGGCTCAAATAGAACAACGAAACAACGCACCGTAGATTTGAGGCACACTCAGGAGATGGGTCAACGTTATCAAGTCACTAAGTATTTCCTAGAATTAACTCTGAAGAAACAAGTCAACAGCGATAAAGATATCTTAAAAAGGTAGTGTTTTATCTATAATACATTTTTATTGGTATTTTACCATCACAATATGACGGAATTAAATCATTCAGATAATTTATTCTAATATTTACAACAACACCTGAACAAGGCCAGATAATTATGTACTAGCAGAAATAGATATCTATTTCTGGTATTAGTAATATATGCAATTCGGTAAATTTAGTACAAATACAATAGTGTAAATAAATCACTATCCATCTGAATAAGTGGTTAGGTCAACAGACCTATATCGGTTGAAAAAAATAAATTGATGAATGATAATATGCTACTAAATATCAAGTTATCAAAAATGTAGCCTATAAAATTAAAAAAAAATACAGATTCTTTCTCATTCTCTTTTCTGCATATCCGTGACATATTTTATCTAAAATGCATATACAAGATGTACAATAAACATGATATTTCTCACGTTGAACTCAAGAAAAAACGTGGATTCTAAACGCAGATGTTCGATCTCTGGTAAAAAGAATGAACAATGTAGTTGTTTGGTTATATTTTCAGGTATTTAGAAAAAGAAGAGCCTGTTAAAACAGCGCATGTGATATCCATGGCCTTATACGGGAGTGACCCAGATCATGTGATGGGCGCCATAAGAAATGCTCAAACAGTCGGCGTGTTTTATCCAGAATGGACTCTGAGGTTCTACATTCCCCACCCCTCCGATTCCTCCCCGAGTCTAAAAGTACCCCTTCGCATACTGAACAACCTCGCCAGACTGGGAGCTGACATTAAAATGGTAAACTTGAATATATCCCACACTGACCTTGGTCATTTGATCGCTGACGATTTGGACGTAGATTATTTCATTGTTAAGAATATTCAGCACCGGTTCAGCAGAAGAGAGGCTGTGCTAGTTGAATCGTGGGTACAGGGAGGAGATTTTCCTTTTGTTACAATTCGGGATCATCCTGATCATAGACGAACCCCAGTTATGGATGACCTCTACGGTGGGAAACCCAAGGACATGAGGCGCATATTAAAATCCTCATTGACTGACCTATTGCTGAAGTATCGGCCGATACATCCAGGGCAATGGTACAACATTGGCCCAACATCGGTCGACGCTGGGCCAATGTTGAACCGTCGTCCTGTACTTCCAAACTCAACCCCACTGCCTGCAAATGAAACTCTCATCCCAATAAGGTTGTTCTCTTCCACCGTGTTGTGGCCGCGCTTGTCTAAGTATGCACTCTGTTACGACACCTGTGCATTGACGGACAGTCTTCTGATGTCTTATAAACGAACCGACGGGGAGTATATCGGACAGTACCACGACCGATATCACCAACCGATGGACAGGGATAACTCCACTGATTTGAATAGGTGTACAAAAACAGTGATGTAAGCTTTTTCTTATTATAATGTGACGGGAACTCGGTGGAATTCATATTAATTAAAGCGACACAATCAGGCTAAAATCTTCAAAAATTCTGTATTTTTATTTTAGCTCCTTAATATGCACATAAGATGTGTACATGTCCATAAACTAGAATTGTGTGATTTAATTCGGTGTTGGGCATTTGCCAGTTAAGCGGGCAATTTAATTTACGACATGCATGTCCAAGATACGAATTACATGATTACGGGAATAACTGATAAGTGCCACAGCAGCCCAAAATTTAACTTGAGACTTCCGCAATTCTAGTGTACGGACATGATCACATCTTTTGGTCATATTGTGAAGCAAAAATAAAAATACTGATTCTCTGATAATTTTAGCCTAATTGTGTCGCTTTAACAAGAATTAGCGCATGATTCTCCCAGATTTCTCTGTCAGTGTTTGAATTTCGAATACTATCTATGGATGTCAGTGTCGTATAGACTATTTCTGCTCATGTTCACAAAATTGTGCAATCACTTTCTTCTAGTCTTCAACATGTTCAAACAAAATTTTAAAAATCATCTACGTGAAAAACTTGTGAATGAAAATCGTGTGGGAATTGACTGAGCACATGATCAGCAAAAACATGCACTTCTCTTTAACATTGTTAACTTCTGCTAAATATTATCAATATATGTCATCATTGTCATATCAATTATAAAAAACGGGAAAAATTGAGCATGTCACACCCTATCCTGCCGCATGTGCTGCGGTCGTATATCATGTATATACCTTAGACCACACTGAAATATATTGTGGCAGATGATCAATTATCAAAACAATTCATTTCGCATGTTTTGGGAAATTATTTTCGCCATTTGAAGCTGGAGATAATTGAGTCAGAAATTCCAGCTTCAAATGAATGAAATAAATATACTAGGCCTAGTTGTAGCAAAAAATTCGGCAGGACAGGCGGTAATGCATATAATACTCAGCATCTGATAACATATCTGAAACCGGAATATAATTATGCTAATATAAAGCAAACGTTTTTGCATGTATGTTTTTTATGCGTAAGATATAACGTTACCAGATTTACAATTGTTTCATTCATTCATTCACCATGTTCATCCATTCATTCGTTCATTCATCCATTAATACGTTCATTCATTCATTTGATCAATTATTCATTAATATACATTCGATATATCCATTCATTTATTTATCCGTACAATAATAATGTCAATAATCAGTAACGCTGTTTTCACAGTGAATTTTTATCATCTCAGTCTAGTTGTCTTCACCAGGTGGCTCTCATCTGATAGATAGAAATATGTTCCGAAAAAGGATATAGCCCGAGGGGTTCTATATTCTTGTGAAAGGTGCCGAGGCCGAGGCTTTTTTACAGCCAAGTATTGAGAACCCCGAGGGTTTTAACAGACTTGAAACACATCCGGCCATAATGCGGATCCATGATAACCAACAGCTCAGTCGCACCTGACCGATTATAGTATCATCAGTGATCATAGGTTTACATATTTCGGCGTCAGTGCCAAATGCGTCACCAACCAAAAATAATGTCAAATGACCTCCCACTAGTTGATTTCTGAAGAGTTTAGGTCTGAATATATACAAAACCAGTCCACCATCAGCTACTAGAATACACTACCCACCCTAGACACTGCTATTTCGTATGTCAAAATGTGCAGATGGTTGACTTCATATGTCCCCCGCTCTCAATTTCAAGTATTGTGATTGGCCGGCTGTCTTGCTAAAAGTGGGCGGGGGCCCTAGGGTAGTGGTTAGCACCGCTGCCTTTCACGCCAGAGTCCGGGGTTCGGTTCCCGGTCTCGGCGGTTTGAAAGAAACAAAATTGTTTCTTCCCCATCCACGTGTGAAAGTTAGTATTGTGGGGAGCCTCCGTGACCGAGAGGTAGCGTGCTCGGCCTCAGACCGCCAGGGCTCGAATTTCGAATCCTGTGTCTGGAGGACAGTGTCATCTCAATCATCTCACCATCCTCAGGAGGTTCTCCTGGCCCAGTTTAGCCTATATGTGCACAAAGGTGGCCTAAAGCCCGATTCATTTCATTTCATTGTCTTGCTAAAAGTACCCTGATCGGCTGGCGAGAATATTATGGTGGGGGAGGGGTGGGTGTAAATAATGAAATGAATCGGGCTTTAGGCCACCTTTATGCACATATAGGCTAAACTGGGCCAGGAGAACCTCCTGAGGGTGGTGAGATGATTGAGATGACACTGTCCTCCAGACACAGGATTCGAAATTCGAGCTCTGGCGGTCTGAGGCCGAGCACGCTACCTCTCGGTCACGGAGGCTCCCCACAATACTAACTTTCACACGTGGATGGGGAAGAAACATTTTTGTTTCTTTCAAACCGCCGAGACCGGGAACCGAACCCCGGACTCTGGCGTGAAAGGCAGCGGTGCTAACCACTACCCTAGGGCCCCCGCCCGGAGGGGTGGGTGTAGACAGACACCTGTGTGGAGCCCAGCAAACGCGAGGATTTGACCCAATGCCGTTTCACTATTGGCCCACCGCCAACGGCGCTGGACCAACATTGAAACAACATTGGGTCAATTCTTCGTGTTTGCTGGGAGAGCTGTCCGCATTTTGATACATGCGTACCGTCTGTGTCTGGTTGGAACAGGCTGCACGGTGCTCTGTGTACTACTAGAACAGTGGTTCAAAAGTTATGATGCGATATGTGCGGATGGCGGCCATCTTGGATTTCTGCAGAAGGGGACAACAAAATCATGAAATCCTAAAATAACTTCAGAAATGTAATTTTTATGTCATAATTAGTGGGAAAAGATATCTAGCACATTATTTTGTTGCAAATTGTTCTGGGGCGATATGTGCCGGTGGCGGCCATTGTGAATTTTCTCTAATAAAACATTTTCCCCAGCCAACATTTTTTGGTAATTGACCATACGCACCCAAGTCAGTGAAATTAGCTCCCTACAATTTTTTTACGTTAGGAATATAATTGAAAAAGAAAAAAAATCATTTAGACTGAAGTGAAGAAAGACTGTGCCCTAAGCCTATGTGACATAGTCAGCCTCTTTATTTCGTTCTGAATGAGCAATTTTATGTTATGTTATGTAGTTCACTTATGAGGTAAATTCATAATTTAGAGCTATTGGTGATGTATGAATACAGATACCGTGCTGCCGTGATGTAGATGTACATAGTCGTACTTGGCGGTTCAGGCGTTAGTTTTTATTCAATGAATATTGCATAAATGCGACAATGGTACCCAAAGAGCTGAGCGCGATCTTCTCCTTTATCTGCAGTTTATCATGCCTCTGCTCTTGACACACACGAGACGTTGACCCAATGTTGTTTTAATGTTGGGCCAGCGTCGGAGACGGTGGACCAACATTAAAACAGCGTTGTGTCAACATGTCTTCATTACTGGGCTATGTATCATCATGTGCCAAGTATTGCACCATGGATGCCAACAACCCGCCCTTCAAACTGGTCGACAAGATCCTTAACTCACCAAAAACACGCAATCACTCAATAAAGGCTAACTGGATCTCACGAGCTTTGACGCTAGATAGCTTGCTGACCATTGAAACATTCCATCATTGAATTAACGCTGGAAAGCTTTCTCAACACTGCAACATTCCATCATTGTGTCCAAATCAGTCCATTTGGGTCTATATATATATTTAGCAAAAAAAAAAGAAACGGAACTTTATTGCCATTTTGTTTGTGTGATTTGTTAAAGGGATTTATTTTAAAACTTTTTTTGGATTTATATGATGCTTATTTATTTTTATTAGTAACAGCATTTTATAATGCGCCGTATATATCTGGTTAATGAAAGCCATTCAGAGACGCAGAACACTCACATTAGACGATATTTACGGATATTTGATTGTAAGATATGGATATTTTTCATGAAAAGATCATTATATTCATCCTCATTTGAGGCTGGAGATTGTCGTCCCAGCTTTAAATGGCGAAATTAAAATGGTAACTAACAATCCAGCCAGATGTAAGTCGAAAAGCTTATTTGTAGTGTTTTTTTAGAATAAAGGTGATGATTAAGCTCCCCGGGCAATAAAACTTATTTAAAATAGATCTGGATTTCAGATAATGGCTACATATTGCAAGCACTGCTCTTCGTGGTCACCAGAATTATCTTTTTTTTTGTACTAGTTCTCTCACCTTTTTTGGCTCAAGATTCGTTATCGTCACAACAACGATTAGATGTAACCATGATAATGTTAGTCTGATACTACCATAATCTTGTGATACCCAGTATTCAATATTCATCAAAGTGTTTATATAATAGCCTACTTGCCAAATCAATTCGATTATCTCGCTGGTCAGGTTTAATCTAATAAAGTATGCACAACACATGTTAATTTACCATGGTAATATTTTATTGATTGAGTAAATCCCGTGAAAACAAACATATTGTATCACCAGCTGTCGTACAAAGGCAAAAAGCAGTAACTGCTTACTTGAAAAGTAAGCAGTTACTGCTGCTTGCCTTTGTAGCACGATGTGGTACAAAGTGACTGTGTCAAATGAAGCAAAAATGCATGTATTTGTTTAATTCACTAGCCTAGTTAATAAGTCAACATTTCAATTAAGCTGAAAATAAAAGTGCAAAATACAATGGCGAATGGCTCTAGATGAAATCACCGTAAAGTGTGAGAAATCCGTCAACACATTTTCGTAATATATATACTACGCTGCAGTTCTGTAATTTCAGCTATGTTATAAAGGGATATTTTTATCTTGATCTTTTGGCGGCTTGTCATATTATTAAACCAAAGTGTATTATTTTTATTGCATGCTAATTTCAATTTTTCCATATTTTCTTGCAATAATTTCTACAATAAATTAAATGAAAACTAGACAGAATTGGGTCAACAAAAGTGTAATGCGAAACAACAGGGCCGGCTCGGTTACCAAACAAAAACTAATTGTTTAGGCACTACCTGCATAAAGTGAATTAGCCATTTAAACACGGCAAGTAATTGCAAATAAATCATGAAGCAGAACAATAACAGTTTTGATATACATTTTACGTGAATAAAATCAATTAAATATATAGGTGGAAATTGAAAATAAGTGTTTTGAAGCAAACAATTAAACATGTTAAAGAGTATATTATTCTGGGTTGTTTTTGAGACGATCTTAAAATTTATATTTATAAATGAAATATCACAGGGTTCTCAGATATCCGGGAAGTCGGAGAATTTTACATTTTTGAAATTGTTAAATTGTATCAGCAGTGTATATTTTGGTGGGAGCAGAATGGCTATACGTCCGACGGGAGTCTATTCTATGCAATTTCGATATTTTGCAGACTTTACCAGTTGTTTACCCTTTTGATCTGGCAATATGTGCAAAGTCAGGGGGGGGGGGGAGCTTTTGGAAATCCTGTATCAACTTAAATTTTAAGATCGTCCCAGAACACGGTACACATCGTTATAATTATACTAAACCATTGTTTCCACGTGTACGTACAGCTATATCGTTCGCATCCGTATCCAACACGTAAGCCATACTCAATAAATTCATAGCGTTGTGATAAGCTCTAATTATGTAGGCCTACAAAAAATATTTTATAAATCCCCCGCTTGTCGAGTTGAATCCATCATAAATAACGGCTTGGACACAGGGCAATCCAACTAAACATCTTACCCTAATCCTGCTAAGTTAACCTAATTAAATTTTCAACCACTCGAGGTTGTGTCTCGCTACCGCGATCCACAACCTCGAGTGGTTGGAAATTACTCATATATATATTTAATTTGAGACCAAACATTTACAGATCTTGATGATTGAACACACATTTCATTCCCAATAACAGGGATTTATTCTGCTAATGAAACAGGTTAAAAACGACTTTTGTCGTGATCAGCAGGCAAAGGGTAATAGTAAGGCTATGTTAACCCTTTGCCTGCTAATCACGACAATAGTCGTTTTAATCTGTTTTATCAGCCTATTAAACCACTATTATTCGGAATGAAACGACTCTTTAGACATCAAGATTAGTAAATCTTTGGTCCTAAATTAAACAAATATGAGTACTTTTCAACCACTTTAGGTTGTGGATCGCGGCAGCGAGACGCAACCTTAAGTGGTTGAAAATTTAAATAAATTAACTAAGCAGGATTAGGGTGAACATTCACTCACTTATTTCCATTAGAAAAGTTAAGAGCATCTGAACTTTTCTAATCGAAATGAGAAAAAGTTAAAATAATCTCAATTTTAGTGAGATGGCCATTTCAGTATTATTTTATTAATATGATATGTAGAGATTATGAAATACACGGACGACTTACCAATGTAGATGACATACATAATTATACTAGTACGTGAAAACTTGACCTCTCTTATTATTCTTTAATGGGACGGGTCCCAGGGTTGGTCCGTTTAACAATCATGAAATCACAGTGCCCATCACATATATAATATTTATCACAGATACGCTTCACATTCTCCTCTGAATATCGCTGGGATTGCATAATGTCGCTGCAGCAACTAGCATTCGGAACCCTTCCACATGCACTATATACAGACGAGGTTTTGGCACATAGGAAACTTGACGTAAGGATGCTGCAATGTTTACAGTCACTTATATGTGGAGTATTAAAATATGTTAAAAGTACATCAAGAGTTGGGAAACAAGAGTATTTGTTGAGTATATTTTAGTTTTTAGACATAGGTCAAGGTGAGATTACTTTCAAGACTAAATGCACATTAAATCGTATTTCTGTAGAGCTTACCCCTTAAACCACTGAATTAAATAATCTAAATTTTTGCCCACTTGAAGTTGTGTCTCGCCACCGCGACCCACAACTTCAAGTGGTGAAAATTACTGATCTTTGTTTAATTTAAGATCAAATATTTGCAAATCTTGATGTTTAAAACACACATTTAATTCCCAATAACAGTGATTTCAATGGCTAATAAAATAAATTTTAAAAAGACAATAGTCGCGCTTAGCAGTTTAAGGGTTAAAGACTTGTCCACACCAAATGGCGCTCCAAAGCAAACACGGCACATTGATCTAATGCTGGTTTAATACTGGCCATCCGTCTGCGACGCTGGCCCAGCATAAAAACAGCATTGTATCAATGTATAATTGTCTAGCAAAACGCGAGAGTATAGTATTAAAATGTTGGTTTAAAAAACATAAAACAATTTAACCACTAATAAAACGAAGCATAGCATTGCAGAATCGGTAGATATTATCATGTACTGAACATATTATCATGTACGGCGACAATTCGTTCTTTATAAGATAAAAGTTCCTCTTATCTGAAACTGTAATGAGTGGTGAATAGGACTTTCCCAGCAGCTACGAGATATTCAAGCGATGTTGACTCAAACACTGAGACATCATTGGTTAAATATTTCGTGTTTGCTGTCTTGATTTAAAGGGACCTACGGTAGCAATATGTGTAATAATAATAGCAGCATAATACAATTTGTGTATAAGTAGAACAGTTGTGAATTGTCCAGTAAAGTAGTATATGAAATCATGAATGGAAAACTTTATGAAATTAAAAACACTTGACGTAGCTACATTATAAAACATGATATACACTTTTCTGGCATTGCGCCTGATTTTGGCGTAAAGATTAGGCCTACTGGAATGATAAAATTATAGATATAAAATGATAGACATAGTCATTATTATAAGAAGAAAGACAAGTACTATTCAGTGTACATGCTATTTTGGCATAAGGAGTAGGCATATATGTATTTTTGGAAATAATTCCTCGTGGCTTTTATCTGTGTAAAATCGCCCATTATTAGAGTGTGTCTGTCTAGAACAACATAACCATGGTAATGGTCAGTTTCAAAGGGTGCCATGTGTGATGTACCAAGGCTTGCATATATATGATATTCAAAATGTTGATAATCCAGGTGAATATAATGATTTTGAAATGTCCACGTAGGTGATTTTGTGCGTTCATCAGCTCTATCCCCATGGAAGTCCCCATGTATTAGATCATTGTTTCACTGGAGAACTTCAACACACATTAGAAATCGACAATATGGAAGCATGGACTTTGCATTTTTCTTCAACAACACTTAAACCAATAGACGTTCCTATAGGATTTCTGCAGGGAACCCTTATTACTTTACCATGTAAGCCAACGTTATAATTTAACCAAACCTTTACAAAGGTTCTTCGTGTTAGTTGTATGGTAACGTACTGAAGGATTCTTTCTAAGGAACCAATATGTTTAGAGTGAATGTATTGACACCATCAGTGAAAGTCTAGATGGACCTGCGGAAGAGGTGACTTCGCAAACTGCAACATAAGCATCATCGAGCACGTGTCATGTTGAGCAGGTAGAGCCTTACTGATGACTCACTAGTTGAGTACTGCTGGGTCGTGGTGCCGCCGTGGGTGGCGGGGGTGGGTAACTGATAGTGCTCACTCTCTGCTCACCGTGAGTACCGGGGTAAGAATCCCCTGGGAAAGGTGGCGGCGGAGACGAGGGGTAAGGCATCTCTGGAGGTGAGTAAGGCGGCGCGGCGGTGGAATATGGCGGGGCTCCACCGATTTGGTGACTTCCTCCACCACTTTGGTGATTTCCTCCACCACTTTGGTGAATCCCTTCAACACTTTGGTGATTTCCTCCACCACTTTGATGACTTCCTCCAGCACCTTGATGACTTTCTCCACCACTTTGGTGACTTCCTTCACCACTTTGAGATCCTCCACGTTGGCCCTTGGGGGCTCTGGGCGGGAGTGTTTCATAGGCGGGTGGTGGGCTGGATACTGGCTGATACGGAGGTGGTTCATACATGCCACCCTCAGGAGGAGGCACAAAACCTCCACCATACTGGGTCGCCCCGTCTTGAGGAGTATAGTACCAAGTTGTGCTGTTGACAGTTGCGACCTAGAAAAAAAATAACATACGTGAATTTTGCTACAATTTTCACATAATCACACATTTACTGCTATATGTTGTTGCATATTGACTTGTACTCGTGTTTTATGTTCGTGTCGTTCATATATATATTTACCTATAATACTGGGCCTAATCATATTAGCACACACGATACGTTGGTTCTATCGATTTTAGACGTCAGAATCTGACGTCTTAGACGTCAGATTTTAACGGCTAAAGTCGGTCTACGCACTGAGAAGTTATTGTCTCGCAAACGTCTGACATTGAATCAACACAAAACCGACGTTTAGTAATCCCTATAGCACCACATATTGTTGGCATATAACAGTATAATATAGATATGTTTCCCTGAGGTAAGCTTGAGGGTTGCTAATAATAACACCTTAGCACGCTTAATGGAGTTACTTTGTGCCGAACGGTAACTAGAGCTTTGAAGTGTGATAGCAGGCTATTTTGTGTTGTTATTGCAATTAATAGCTTGAAAAGATACAACTGTTTTAAAAATATATGACGGTATACATGATACACATAAAGAAAAGTCATTACTGACTTATTTGTCATTAAAATGATAGAATATATGTACATTTACATACAAATACTAACGCAAATCGCTATTCAGACTGTATAGTGTAGGTATATTTAATATATGGAGCCCAGCCGTTACATCAGGCAAAATAATACTGCGAACGAAACGAATATTTACTACGGGCCCTTCTATTCTCAATTTAAATAAAAGTAGAGGGTTATCAAATTGTTAGATAATTTATATACTTACACATTCAAACGCTGTATTACACAGTCGGTGAAAATAATCAAGCCACAGCCACAAAATCATCTTTCTATGAAAGCCGTGCCTTGTGAAGATGATTTTAAATGTGGATTTGCTGTTATAACGGCTTTCTGTACCCAGCAAACAGAGGACGCTGTTCCAATGTTGGTTTTGTGCTGGGCCATTGTCATAGACGGTGGGCCAACAATAAACCAGCATTATTTCAACGTCTGCTGGGTACGCACTATTTTAGGTCAAGTTATTAATTATTCAATACCTGATAAATCGTTTAGGAGTTCTAATCAATACCTAATTAGGTTCCATCAATTTCTAATTAAATAATCAGATCTCGCAATGTTTAATTAAACTAATCATCGTGTGATGACAACTGATTAGTAACGTAATTAAACTTCTATTTTTATTTTGAAAATAATTATTGTTGTAAATAGTAGATGTTGTAAATCAGCAACTAATGCATTAATTCAACATTTACATTTCGTGTTTGCCAAAAAAGGATTTATGACATATTTTACCTGTTGTATATAATAATTGTCGCCCCAGAAGCCAAAATGTCAAATGTTCCACTTATTTGATTAGCACATTCGCACACTATGCTGCTAAGGGTTAACCCTTACAACGCTGACCATAGGGTTTTTCAATTTGATATCATCATAAACGTCTTACTCTCCCTAATAATTAAAATGTTAAAATCGCGGCCTATTTTGCTTACAGGTTCGTTTGTTGTGATCAGGTTCGTTTATTATTTAAAAAAAAATTTTTTTTAGGATTTACTGGGCAGCGAGTGTCGCCCACAGCAGGCTGGGCTCGGTGTATTAGGTCGATTATAGTCGCCCATAACAGTTTAAGGGTTAATACAAATTCTCTTCTAGAATGCTCTGGTCCAAGGATTAGATACATGTACACAAATACCTGAATAATACAAAATGCACATATCATGATGGGATTTTTTTTTCCAAGAGGTGCTTTTATTGTGGACAGGTTCTATTAACAAAAAAGAGGATTTTTCCAACAGGTGCTTTTATTCCGAACGCTCTTCTATCAGGGACAAGAGAGTAGTTATCTCTTTACGCTTTATTTGAATACCTATGTTATGGATATATATACGGCCATTATAGATATTTAATTTTAATTCTTTCAGTGCGGAGACCGACTTTGGACGTCAGAATCTGACGTCTGTAGATGTCATATTCTGACATCTATTGACGGTCCCCGCGCTGAAAGTATTAATATGCACATTCGTCTCTCGAATATGAAAGGGTGTATCTGTCATTTTGGAAAGTGGCAGATACACATTTATATACTAATATCCACAACGTCTCACCACACATGTATAATACCCGTCCTATAGACTTACATGTGTTATTTCCCATACGCTCCGGCCTCACAATACTTTTAATGTGGAGAAATGTAAATAACCCTATATATATTATTTTAACCAGCAGTCTATTCTCTTCTAATATAAGAAATGAAAAAAGATTGTGAAACTGCATGAAGCCTTGCTACTTCATGTTATATTCATATTTCCTGATATCATCAAAGAATCTAATAAAATATTGGTATCAAGATGATATATTCACTACCAAGGCTGCTTAAAAAAGCTACAATTTATAAAAAGGTCCTAACTCTCTTGTAATGATATGCGCGTATGAATTTGTATGGCGAGACCACACAGTACCCCCCCCCCCCCCTATCATGAATGACTGTGATATAATTGTAGATTTCATCTGTTTCATAGGGCCATGTATCTTAGAAGCCAGAAAGTCGTATGTACAACTCATTTGCGTGGCACATACGACCTTCTGGCTTCTCGGAGGAGATATACACCTATCTCATCATGAATGCCTGTAACATGTGTATTTTACCTGTTGCCGCCTGACTTGTGGTCTGGGTTGGCCCCTCGTGCACTGACGCGTGGACTGTAACATAATCAATACAGGATGAATGAATGAATGAATGAATGAATGAATGAATGAATGAATGAATGAATGAATGAATGAATAAATGAATGAATGAATGAATGAATGAATGAATGAATGAATGAATGAATGAATGAATGAATGAATGAATGAATGAATGAATGAATGACGAAATAAGCGAGCGAACGAAATGACGAACGAATAAACGAACTAACAAATTAAGAACGAACAAACAAATAAACGAACGATTGAACGAGTAGATGAATGAATCAACAAATGAATGAATGAATGAATGAATAAATAAATAAATGAATGCATGAATGAACGAATAATTGCATAAATGAATGAACCATTAGCCCAGCTAGACCACTTTTGTGCACTCCTGTAGATGCTATAGATAAATTAGATGATATCACTCGGACAAAGGACGCAAAATTAGGACCTTAACAATATGCCAAGCTCGCATGATTGAAAATATAATGAAAGATAAAAACATAATTTTCCACCTGTCACATCTTCTCTACGTAACAATTATAATTTCATTCCGAGTACATGGTATGGACGTTTGGCATTAGAAACAGCTAGGATAGGGATATTTGCTACAGACATTGACCCAACAATACGCTGTTTTCCGTTCGGATGTTGTACTCACGTTGACATATTTGCATACAGCCGCACGTTGACATATTTGCATACAGCCGTTTCTATTATAATAAAAAAATAAATTTCATTCCGAGTACATGGCGTCGACGTTTGGCATTAGAAATAGCCAAGATCACAATATTTATTTTGAAGCTGTAGCGGAAAGTTGGTTCAATGTCGGGCCAACCTCTCACGACGTTGAACCAACATTGAGCCACCGCTGTTTGCCGTTTGGATGTTGTACTCACGTTGACCGAGTTGTTTTTCTTGTTGATATATTTACAGCAGTAGCAGAGAAGGCCCACCACACAGGCTGTGAGTATGACCAGCGCCAGTATAATCCCGATCACAGCGGCTGTGGACAATCCTGCTGGAAAGAGCAAACAGTCATTATGTTTTTATTATTATTTATTTATAAGGCTTTATATACACAAATATATACAGTCATATTGTACAAATATGCAATTGTAAGTACAACTGTGTACATTAGGATGTCAAATACAGGTGACCAGCACACCCTTACTATGTTTGACATCCAGGATACAATTTTATATACACCTGAATTCAAGTTAAATGGTGGAAGATTTTTCTATGAATATTATATAAAATATATGTTTCCCCGGAAAACCAGAGATAAAATAGCTACATATTATTGATATGTATTGTACGGATATGTAACCCCTAGAAATAAAATGAATGGGGTTTTAGGCCATCTTTGTGCACATATAGGCTAAGCTGGGCCATGTGACCCCTAGAGCATTGAACCGGTAAATTTAAATTTTCAGTCACTTGAAGCTGTGTTTCGCTAACGCGATCCACAGCTTCAAGTGACTGAAAATTGTTTTGATTTGTAAAATGTGCATCGCATAATTTCTCAACATCACAGATTGATGACATATTTCCATTTTATAATCTGGTTAAATACAGATGCTAGCTAAAACACAGAATGCTAGAAAGAGGAAACAGTCATACATTTGATATGTGCGAATGTGTAAACCCTGGAGCGCTGAACAATTACATTTAAATTTGTAGTCACTTGAAGCTGTGGATCGCGTTAGCGTGACTGAAAATTGCTTTTATTTGTGAAATTTACGTCGCATAATTTATCAATATCACAGATTAATAACATATTTCCATTTCAGAATCAGGTTAAATACAGGTGCTAATAAAAAAAACACAGAACGTCTACTGTAGTCGACATCAGAGCTGCAGGTGGTAACCTTCTGCATCTAGTGATATAATTATGCGTAGTGTGTCATAGTCTCAATACAAAATGCCGCTATGCAATAACCCTTTCAGTGCGGGTATTTGTGGCGTCAGAATCCGACGTCTACATACATTTATTATGATTTCAAATTGAAAAGGACCTTTTGTTCTCAGCGTTAGCAATTTCAGATCAAAGGAACGTTGTAACTTTGCAAATATTGGGTGTCAAATTAAAGTTGTGGGTCGCGGTAGCGAGACACAATTTTACGTGGGTGGAAATTTAAACCACATAATATTGGGGACTTGCCTTTTTTGCAGTCTACTCGTAGATCCCTGTTTGTCTCCCAGTAGAGTCCCACCACCTCTTCCCAGTATGTGCCCACGTCAGCAGGATGCTGTGCCGTGGACTGTGCCGCCATACCTCCTCTGTTCATGCACGACGTGGTACCTAGAAAGTCAATATTCATTGTTTTTATTCACACCGAAAACATTCAAAGCATGTTATGGAGTACACTGATGTATCGTACAATATACGTTACCAAATAAATAAGAAATAAATAAATACATCAATCACAAAACCTGTGCAAGATGAGCACAACTGAAGCAAAACAGCAGTATGCAAAAAGAGATAAAATAAAAAAAAGCTTAATATCAGTAAGACAATCTCTTAACATATGTGTTTCGGAAATATAAAAACGTTGGTCACATTTTTCTATTAGACAATAGCATTAATGTTAAAAATACACACACACTTGGTTTTTTTATATAATAGGAAGGTACAGGCCTAAATCGTTTTCTTTGCTTAGCAATCAATGTACAGTAGTATTCTCTGAACAAACTTGATGTGCATAAAGCGGAGGTGAAGGGTAATGAATATAACCCATGGGTCTTTATTTAATAATGTGATTATATCAGCTTTAGTATTCATAGTGTATATAATATACACTTGCTAAAATATGTATACGTCAGTTGCTAACGATATTTATTTTTTAGAATAGAGGGCCTAATACACTTACTAAAATATTTTATACATCAGTGCTTTCGGGATATTTATTTTTCAGAATATAGACACTTTCTTATATTTTTTTACAAAAGGTGAAATAAAAGTGTTCAGTTCTGACCCAGTTGACATAAGCCAATTAGTGCTGTTTGAAAGTTGATATATAAACACTTGGTAAAGTATTATATCGCAGTGCTTTCATGATATGTATTTATTCATTTAAAATATACACATTTTACTATTTTTATACCAGGTCGAATAAACTGCTCCGACCCAGTTCACATAAGCCATTGAGCAAATGTTAGTTGAATGTTAGGACAGCGTCTGCGACGCTGGCCCAACATTAAACCAACATTAGCCCACTATCTCGTGTTTTCTGGTGCCTACCTATCATCCATCCCTGCCATCCCGTCAGCTCGTTCAGGTAGAACATGTAGTTAGGGGCGTACCGACTCTCCTGTCTGTACACGGGGCGGCCATTACACGTCAGGGAGCTCTCCTTGTATGTACCCTCCCTAGACGTCTGGTACCTAGCCCCCTTCACCTCCACATCATCACAACCTGCAGAAAAAACACAAATAATAGTATATTTGTACATTAGTGTAGTAATATTCAGGCTTTCAAAGCCGTATCTATAGTATTGAACCTGGGGTCTTTATAATGGCTTCAATGAAGGGAAATGGAATATGTTTTGTGACCTTTTAAAGGTGTAGTCAACTGTTAAAATTCACGGGACAAGGGTCCCCCAGAAGGCAATAGTGCCCGTGGGAAGGCCAAGTCCCTATTCCATAATAATACTAAATATGCGTTTCATACCTAAAGCCTCATTAAGAGCAAGTTCTCAAATCACAGCAAGTTCATATATACTTGAGCGACATCTATGAGTTTATAATTCAAAAATCTTGGCCCTTACCCCTACTTGGTCGCTTGCTTGCAAACAAACTGACTGTATTACTGCGGGGATGTTGAAACTGCTTGACCCAAGCTTGTATTGACATGCCCAGTAAATACAAAACATTTGTATGACATTATGCAATGTTGGACCAACGTCGAAGACGTTGGGCCGACGTTGTATAAATGTTATACAAATGTCTTGTGTTTGCTGGGCAGGCGGACTTTCTCTCAAACATTGTACATTTATTCAATGTTGGTTCAATGTTGGGCCAGCGTCGCAGACGTTGGCCTAGCATTAAAACAGCATTGGATCAATGTCCCGTTCAAGTAGTATCTTGTAATCAGTTCAGTGGCTATATTAATGCCGTCAATCTGTACTCAATAGGCTACTGTTGGCCTACACTTGACCGTCCCAGACATGCGCGTCTTGCAGTTGAATCATTCTTTAATTAACATCTAAAATGTAAGAAATTGATTTTCTATCGGGAAGGGGGGGGTCGTTCTCTAAAAATATCGTGACTCTTTAATATAACAGATTGTTTATATTAAACCACATTGAGCCGAATCAGTTTCACTTAGAAAATATAGAATGACTCGGATTTTAGACCAGTTTTATAGGCTAAGTCAGTCAGGTGAACCTCCTGAGGATAGTGAGAAGAATCAGATGACACAGCCCAGCAGACACGAGACGTTTACCAACAGTGAACCAACATTGGGTCAACGTCTCGTGTCTGCTGGGAGAACTTGAGCCCAGGTGATCTCAGCCCGAGCACACTACCTTTCGGTCACGGATACTCCTCGCAATACAGATACAGACTAGATGGAGATATTACACAAATGCTGGTTCAATGTTGGACCGTACCGCCAAAAACAACAATTGGTAACCGTCTCGTGTCAGCTGATGATATGGCTCAGCTGGAAACCATCATGAGGGTGAACATGGGTTAAAAAACAAATCGACGAACGGCGAATCGCCTGTTCTTAGGATCCGAACATCAAGGAAAAAACAAAGTAAAGTGGAAAGAATCCATAATTGCCAGGACCAATGCGCACCCTCCAGCATGTTCATGGTCGTTTAACATATTCATAGATATATATCATATTGCATATTGATTGTGAATCACTGTCTATTGTTAGTTTGGCACTCTGTTGTCCGGCAATGACAATGGATGCTGTCGCAAAAGATCCCTGTGGACAAACATGACAAATGAATCCAAGGCCGGGTGTATAATTATATCGCCATTATTATGAAGTCTAACAGCAGTACACTGCCTATGTTAAGCCTTTCAGCGTGGGGACCGACCTTAGTCGTCAAAATCTGACGTCTATAGACGTCAGATTCTGACGTCTAAAGTCGATCCCCGCACTGAAAGAATTAAATATTTACAATGGCCCTAGAGCTATAACATAGGTATTCAAATGAAGCGGAAAGAGCTAACTGAGACATTTATGATGATTTTGAATTGAAAATAACCCTTTGTTCTCTAATATTTCAGCGTTGTAAGGGTCAACCCTTAAAGCGCTGATTTTTTTTATGAAAATCATGAAGACTAAAGGTTTTTTTCAATTTGCAATCATCATAAATGTCTTAGTCAGCTCTTTCTGATTCATTTGAATACCTATTTTATGGGGTTACGGCCATTAGAAATACCTAATACGTCTACAGACATCAGATTCTGACGACTAAAGTCGATCCCCGCGCTGTAAGAGTTAAACTGAGTAGTTACTGCTTGGCATGGTACCGGCAAACACTAGACATTGGCCCATTGTTGTTCCAATGTTGGGCCAGCGTCACAGACGGTGGGCCAACATTGATCCACCATTGGGTGTATGTCTCGACAGTGCTCCAAAATGTTCAAAGGCATAGAGCGTACAGTGATGTTTATAGTACTGTGCACTATAAATAACCCTTGAAGTCATTCAAAATGAGAGTAGGGCATAGTCCCGGCTTCGGGCTTCCTTCTGTCGCAATATTGCTTCATTGTGTAGAAAGCGACATAACGCAATATTTACTGGGTGTATGTCTAGTATTTACGATGTAATAGCCTGTAGGCCCTATATGGTAGCATAATATAATAATAATAATAATAAAGTCTTTATTTACCGAGGGTACAGGTATATACAACAACGTACAAAATCAATAAAAAATAAAACATACATACTTGTAAGTACCAACCCACTGAGCATAGCTCATCCGCCGTGGGGCCCTCATACATAAGCATTAAAAAAACATACATCGATATATACATCTATTGAAATAATATAATAATATCTACATAACTCGTATGACTCATTTACTTATATAATATAAAATAGTAATAATAGCATATATTTAAATTCGTGTACATGGTAAATATGACAATGTATTTGGCAGCAACATATAATATTACAAACATCTACATAAGAAGTGATCATTTGAAGTAAATCAATTTACATGATTGATGTGTATACATGGAAATAATTGACAAAATAAAATATACATGGACATTTTTTATATTGAGGTATATTTATATAACTCATAATAGTACTTAACCTCATAATATTACTTAAAGCATACAGCGTATATCAGAGAGTAGGTGACATCAAACAGGTATCGGTAAAATATCGGCCACCGTCTTATCTGCTTATACAGTGATTCAGAAATTAGCCAACATTCGCTCGACCTACTTTGTCATCGGTCAACCTAGTTTCAGTATCAGTAAGAATAGTAGGCCTATTCAGAGTGTTATTTAAGAAAGTGAAAACGCTTATTTTATATTTAACTACATTAATTACATTAAATTACAGTTTGTATTCACTAACGAATGGTTAAAACCGCAAACTTTTATTTTTGTTTATTTTGTGGACAACTTATAATTAACATTTCAGCTCACAATCTGACTCTGTGAGCAGGTTTCTTCCATGTATTTAAAATCCTTATTTCGGGTCCTATAACGATTCAATCATGATCGACATCGGTCAAACGGACATAATATCGGCCCATCTAAATACAACCAGCATAACCATGATAACTAAATGATTGGAAAATTGTGAAAAAACTAATTTTAATTTTTTTTAGTTCACATCTGTCCCAATTAGCACGAGCCTTGTGTCTCGCTACCGCGACTCACAACTTCAAATGAGTGAAAATTATTCATAGCAGTGAAAGGGTTAATAATGGCCAGCGTCCGCATCTGTCTTAACCCTTGCAGCGCTGAATTACTTTTATATAAACCATGGAGACCAAAGGGGTTTTTTCAATTTGAAATTATTATAAACGTCTTAGTTACATCTTTCTGATTCATTTGAATACCAATGTTATGGGTCTACGACCAATATAAATATGTTGATTCTTACAGTGCGGGGATCGACTTTAGACGTCAGAATCTGACGTCTGTAGACGTCAGATTCTGACGACTTAAGTCGATCCCCGCACCGTAGGAGCAAACGCATTATTAATGGCCGTAGACCCATAACATAGGTATTCAAATGAATCAGAAAGAGCTGAATGGGACATTTATGATGATTTAAAATTGAAAAAAACCCTTTGTTCTCCATGGTTTATTCAAAAATATTTCAGCGTTGTAAGGGTTAACCCTTTATTTTTAGTAGTTATGATGCATATTTTAAATACCATGAATTTGTATAAAATAATGAAAATATTAAATTTGATTTTGAGTTTACATATCATGTCGATTTTCATGTGGTTTTACACAATTAACCCTGTTGTATATAGATCTAAGGCTTACATATATATTTTATACTGTTCATTTTAATGACGCATAAATCTACAAAGACTTCCCGTCGTCAATAAATATCTTTCTATAAAAATATTTCAGTGCATTAAGGGTCTCGTGTCAGTTGGAATGTGTAGTGTTTACCAGGATGTGAATTGCGCGACGTAGAAATGACAAAGCGTTTTTTTTATTTTTTGATAATCATCGTGATCGTTGGCACGCGCACCTCCCAGCAGCCACGATACATTCACCCAATGCTGGTTTAATGAAGCTGGGCCTAAGTTATGCCACTTTCAATTTCAGCGTCTCGTGTTTTCTGAGCTAAAATTAGAATAGACCTCCCGAATTTATCGGTTTTTTAAAGTTTTTTTCCTAACACACCATACACGTTTCAGTCAAATTTGTATTACTTTACGTTGTCTCTTGCAGTTTTCGCAATGTTTCTACACTGCTGAGCAAAGCGAAAAGACAGCAGATACTGCCTTTTGACTTCACAGACATTTTCTATTACAACAATGATTAGATCATTTGATATTGAGATATTTACAACAAATAATATATATAGGCCTACCGGTATAAGTACATATAATTATACCAGGATACTATTAATTCCATTTTTAATAAAAAGTGACCACTGATGTAGTATCCCACTGAACACATTTTGTCTATTTTACCCGATCGCTCGGAAACGATGTACACTATTATTCATTAAATCTTTTGTAGTCGATAATCGAGGATATGTAAGTTCTCTCGAGCTATCACCCCCTCCCATAAAAGGGAATGCAGGTACGTTTTTCGTTCTCTATCCCCCAGGGGTCTGCGCTATTCAATTCTTATTTTCTGTCATTTAAAGTTGTGTCTCGCTGTCGCGATCAAAATTACTTAGATTTATACAATTAATATCACATCGTATGTTAGTTTCACAGATTTAAAGATATTTTTACTTCCCAAAAGTGGCTATACAGGTGCTAATAAAAACACCCTAGCACTACTGTAGACGTAGTCGACATTATATAAGTGCTCCAGGAGGTTAAAGTATTTTTGCTCATTTCGGAGTTAACAGCATTTCCCCTATTAAAATGTAGATCTCTTATTTTCTTCTTCATATTCTCATAATCATAATAATCCCCACGAAACCTTAGGAGACCTAGCCCATACGTATATGTACACATGTATTTGACGAGTCTATGTCATAATCAGCTGATCCGCGACCGTTAGTTTGCTGTTGTTTAACCCTTACAGCGCTGAAATATGTTTGTGTAAACCATGGAGACCAGAGGGTTTTTTTGAATTTAAAATTACCATAAATGTCTTAGTTAGTTCTTTCCGCTTCATTCGAATACCTTTGTTATGGCTCTATAGTATATGGCCACTGTTTTGCAAATGTTTTGTATCAAATTAAACAAGTTGTGGGCCATCGCGGTAGCGAGACACACCTTCATGTGGGTGGAAATTAATTTACGAGCAAAGGGTTCTTAATACACTCAGCATTGAGTCAACGTGTATCGTTATCCCATAAAACATGAGACATTGGTCCAATTCTATTTTAAAGCTGGGCCACCGTCTGCGATGCTGGGCCAGCATTAAACAAGCTTTGGATCCATGTCTCGTGCTCATTACTATCCGGGGGGGGGGGGGGGGCGTGATCCGCGGCATGTAGCACCTGTTGACTAATCCTCACTGAACCGTGCTTAATATCCTGATTACGTGACTCATATTACATGATTACCAGTGCCATGACCCGCTGTGCCTCCACAATTAAAGTTAACTAGCATCCGCTCTGAGATATGACGGTTCCCTGGGAATGTCCTTATTTTATAATAATTAGGCGCACCTCATGCAGTGGCACAAGCTGACAAAATACAAACAAATATAACTTTTTACCGAGAATGAATGAATGAATGAATGAATGAACGAACGAACGAACGAACGAACGAACGAACGAACGAACGAACGAACGAACGAACGAACGAACGAACGAACGAACGAACGAACGAACGAACGAACGAACGAATGAATGAATGAATGAATGAATGAATGAATAAATGAATGAATGAATGAAAGAATGATTAAATGAATGAATGAATGAATGAATGAATGAATGAATGAATGAATGAATGAATGAATGAATGAATGAATGAATGAATGAAATAATGAAATAATGAAATAATGAATGAATAAATGAATGAATGAATAAATGAATAAATGAATAAATGAATAAATGAATCAATCAATCAATCAATCAATCAATCAATCAATCAATCAATCAATCAATCAATCAATCAATCAATCAATCAATCAATCAATCAATCAATCAATCAATTAATCAATCAATCAATCAATCAATCAATCAATCAATCAATCAATCAATCAATCAATCAATCAATCAATCAATCAATCAATCAATCAATCAATCAATCAATCAATCAATCAATCAACCAATCAACCAATCAATCAATCAATCAATCAATCAATCAATCAATCAATCAATCAATCAATCAATCAATCAATCAATCAATCAATCAATCAATCAACCAGTCAGTCAGTCAGTCAGTCAGTCAGTCAGTCAGTCAGTCAGTCAGTCAGTCAGTCAGTCAGTCAGTCAGTCAGTCAGTCAGTCAGTCAGTCAGTCAGTCAGTCAGTCAGTCAGTCAGTCAGTCAGTCAGTCAGTCAGTCAGTCAGTCAGTCAGTCAGTCAGTCAGTCAGTCAGTCAGTCAGTC
The DNA here is from genome assembly GCA_964017125.1 of Flabesymbios commensalis. Lineage (NCBI taxonomy): Eukaryota > Metazoa > Annelida > Polychaeta > Terebellida > Flabelligeridae > Flabesymbios > Flabesymbios commensalis. The sequence continues at coordinate 101,920,547 of OZ024903.1, forward strand.
AGTCAGTCAGTCAGTCAGTCAACCAATCAATCAACAAACCAATCAATCAACAAACCAATCAATCAACAAACCAATCAATAGTTTGGATTTTAAAAAAGGCGAGGGGAACATGCTGTAGAGTGTAGATGGGGATATGAGAATCAGAAAGAGGATTAGAGCTTCAATCCCTGGGGGGGTCTGAGGTCGAATACGTTACCTCTCAGTCATGGGAGGATTTATACTATTTAATCTTTGCGAATTAAAAGAGAAGAAAACTTTCATTATTTTAGAACCTACAATCCGGGACGAAACAGAATACTAGCGTGTCTTCAACATGTTCAACACCACTCGTATGACATAGGCCTACAAATACACAACTTATTATCGTAAATCACCCGACAGCAATCGCTCCATGCAACGTGGAGCCACAACTTTACCCTCGACAATATTGTCATGTCGGCATATTCCAGACAATATTTATTGTAACTATAAACGTACGTCTATGTTTATGGTCACAATAAATACCTATATATTACATTGTCTGGTTTATATTGCCTTGCGAGGTAAACAGCGGTAAAGGTGTACTTTTCAAGTAAGCAGATACTGTCATTTGCCCTTGTACAGAAGTATACTAATACTGTATCTATTATAGGACTGTGGTACTTATTACCTTGTATTACGAGATATAAAACAGTATTTAATATAGGACTATGGAGCTCATTACGCTGTCTTTCTGGTTCAGTGCCAGATATGTCTGTAATCCCAAGGCTAAAATCTACTTATCGTTGTCATAAATATACAGTAAGCACTAATACAAGTCACAAGTCTTAACCCTTCATCCGCTAAATTTTCACCCACTTGAAGTTGTGTCTCGCTACCGCGACCCACAACTTCAAGTTGGTTAAATTTACTCATATATTTGAGACAAAACGTTTGCAAATTATGATCTTTAAATACACATATCGTTCCCATTAACTGCGATGTTAACGGCTAATAATACGGATTAAAACGTCAATAGTCGCACTTATCGATTTAGTTCTTAGCTTGGACATTAGGCCTACTGTATTGACCGACCCTCATTTATTCTAAGCCACTGTGTCGTATGTATATATACCACATGACATAATTTTCTTTTATAATATTGAAAAATGGTATAATTCATTAAGTCGATAAACCCTAACTCGGAGAGGTCGCCATTAAAGGTGTAGTCAACTGTTAAAATTCACGGGACAAGGGTACCCCAGAAGGCAATAGTGCCCGTGGGTAGGCCAAGTCCCTATTCCATAATAATACTAAATATGAGTTTCATACCTAAAGCCTCATTAAGAGCAAGTTCTCAAATCACAGCAAGTTCATATATACTTGAGCGACATCTATGAGTTTATAATTCAAAGATCTTGGCCCTTATCCCTACTTGGTCGCCTGCTTGCAAACAAACTGACTGTATTACTGCGGGGATGTTGAAACTGCTTGACCCAAGCTTGTATTGACATGCCCAGTAAACACAAAACATTTGTATGACTTTATGCAATGTTGGACCAACGTCGAAGACGTTGGGCCGACGTTGTATAAATGTTATACAAATGTCTTGTGTTTGCTGGGCAGGCGGACTTTCTCTCAAACATTGTACATTTATTCAATGTTGGTTCAATGTTGGGCCAGCGTCGCAGACGTTGGCCTAGCATTAAAACAGCATTGGATCAATGTCCCGTTTAAATAGTATCTTGTAATCAGTTCAGTGGCTATATTAATGCCGTCAATCTGTACTCAATAGGCTACTGTTGGCCTACACTTGACCGTCCCAGGCATGCGCGTCTTGCAGTTGAATCATTCTTTAACATGATCGCCTAATCATAATAAAAAGGGGAGAAACAAAGATATTTCTCTGAAAGATCCACGCATGATCAGCGGGTTCGAGCCCGGACGCATGCATGACTCTCTATTGGTTTTTTTATTTTATCTGCAAACACTGTTTTTTTTCCTAAGATCTGGGCATTTTCCTTTATTTTGAGAAATAATAAGTGAATGAAAATTAAACGAAATGTGTTTGGTAGGTTAGGCTTTACAACGCTGAAATATTTTTTATACAAACCATAGTGAAAAAAAGGGGTTTTTTCAATTTGAAATCATCAGAAATGTCTTACTTCGCTGTTTCTTCTTCATTTAAATATATATGTTATGGGTTTACGGCTATTTAATAATACCTTTTTAATTCGTTCATCATTCTTTCCTCATTCTTTAGGTCGATCCCCGCGACGAGAGGGTTTAGACTTCACTATGCAAATGGCGGTAATGTGATGGACTTTTCACGGTCATTATACCGGTGATGTTAGTTTATAGCTAAACCAGTTTATTGTTTCGTACTGGCCAAGTTGACCTCGGTATTGTTGTTTAAACACGCTGAGGCGAAAGTAGGGATTGTCCATGAAGTCTTTGAGCCACCTGCTGTTCTGTAAATTTTTGGTCGAAGAAAAACTTAATTACGATAGATTCGTAGATCTAAATATACTCGGCGCTGCGCCCCTCGAATCTATCGAATTTCGTTCTTTTTCCATGACATAATACCATACATGCAAATTATGCAATGAATACACCAGACGTCGAAAATTCCTGTTTTCACGCTCGCTTTTCAAGTTTCAAGGAAACAAAAATGTTCTTCTTCGTCAATTTGTAACTAAATAAATAAATAAATGTATATGCAATATATCGGGGATCATTCGTGCCCATCCCATCATCCTCCGAAGGTCACCCTGCATGTGCAGAAAAGTGACCCTGGGCCCATTCAATCATTCTCTTTTTGTTGGCTTCGGAAACGCCATAGAGCTTATTCATCACGTGAAGGTCGTGAATCAGATTCACATAATGTGGGAACACTAATCACATCTGAAGTCATTGTATATAGTACTACGGACAAATGGAAAATCAAGGACAGAGGGAGAATCAAAACATAGACATTAAGTCCAAGGACTATTTGTTTTGTTACACGTCGAGCAACGCTAGGCATTTCTGACCATTTGCTAAGCAAATCGAATTTGATTACTAAAAAATCTAAACATCGATGCTAAGGATATGTGTATTTAGCGCAACTCGTTTGAAGGAGAAAATATCTAATAAAAAAATGTCACACTATTTCTTACCTGCACAGTAAGTAAAGGTCAACATATCAGCAAACATGATGTGTTGACCCTATGTTATTTTAACCCTGAACCCTTTCAACGCAGAAATATTTTTGTATAAACTTTAGAGACCAAAGTTTTTTTCAATTTGTAATCATCATAAATGTCTTAGTGAGGTCTTTCCGATTCATTTGAATACCTATGTTGTAGATCTTCGGCCATTATAAATATTTTACTCTTACAGCACGGCGATCGACTTTAGACGTCAGATTCTGACGTCTATAGACGTCAGATTCTGACGTCTAAATTCGATCGCCGCGCTACGGCCATTATAAATATTTTACCCTTACAGCGCGGCGATCGACTTCAGACGTCAGAATCTGACGTCTAAAGTCGATCGCCGCGCTACGGCCATTATAAATATTTTACTCTTACAGCACGGCGATCGACTTCAGAGGTCAGATTCTGACGTCTAAAGTCGATCGCCGCGCTGTAAGGGGTAAAGCGCTAAAAACACGACTAATGTCTTTTTCAATCTTTTCAGCAGCCGATCAAATCACTGTTATTGGAAATGAAAGGGGTGTTTAAACAAATATGAATAATTTTCACCCACTTAAAGTTGTGGGTCGCGGTAGCGAGACTCAATTTAAGAGAGTGAAAATTAATTTAATTAAGCTCTTTATATCAAGGGATAAAACATTTTGTTTTAAGATTTTTTTAACACTGTGGGCTACTTGTGCATACTTTCGGCCCACTTTGAACGATAATTCTTAAAACCAAGTAGAAAGTCCAGAAGCTAAGATAATTATAGGCTAAAGGGGACCGCAACTCAGCAGTTAATATATCTCAAGCTTTACAAAATAAATTACTAATATATTGTGTATCATTAAGTATTGTGAAGACAATAAAACATATTGTCTATGATGCTATCTTGAGACTTTATAAATATTGTAATATCTGGGAAATCCTGATCCTAATGCATAGCACATCATGCTGACTTGTGTTACCTCTCAGTCATCGGAGGATTTATACTATTTAATCTTTGCGAATTAAAAGAGAAGAAAACTTTCATTATTTTAGAACCTACAATCCGGGACGAAACAGAATACTAGCATGTCTTCAACATGTTCAGCACCACTCGTATGACATAGGCCTACAAATACACAACTTATTATCGTAAATCACCTGACAGCAATCGCTCCATGCAACGTGGAGCCACAACTTTACCCTCGACAATATTGGCATGTCGGCATATTCCAGACAATATTTATTGTAACTATAAACGTACGTCTATGTTTATGGTCACAATAAATACCTATATCTTACATTGCCTGGTTTATATTGCCTTGCGAGGTAAACAGCGGTAAAGGTGTACTTTTCAAGTAAGCAGATACTTCCATATGTCTTTGTACAGAAGTATACTAATACTGTATCTATTATAGGCCTGTGGTACTTATTACCTTGTATTACGAGATATAAAACAGTATTTATTATAGGATTATGGAGCTTATTACGCTGTCTTTCTGGTTCGGTGCCAGATATGTCTGTAATCCCAAGGCTAAAATCTACTTAACGTTGTCATAAATATACAGTAAGCACTAATACAAGTCACACGTCTTAACCCTTCAACCGCTAAATTTTCACCCACTCGAAGTTGTCTCGCTACCGCGACCCACAACTTCAAGTTGGTTAAATTTACTCATATATTTGAGACAAAACATTTGCAAAATTTGATGTTTAAACACACATATCGTTCCCATTAACTGCGATGTTAACGGCTAACAAAACGGATTAAAACGTTAATAGTCGCGCTTATCGGTTTAGTTCTTTGCTTAGACATTAGGCCTACTAGATTGACCGACCCTCATTCATTCTAAGCCACTGTGTCGTATGTATATATACCACATGACATAATTTTCTTTTATAATATTAAAAAATGGTATAATCCATTAAGTCGATAAACCCTAACTCGAAGAGGTCGCCATTAACATGATCGCCTAATCCTAATAAAAAGGGGAGAAACAAAGATATTGCTCTGAAAGATCCACGCATGATCAGCGGGTTCGAACCCGGACGCATGCATGACTCTCTATTGTTTTTTTTTATTTTATCTGCAAACACTGTTTTTTTTCCTAAGATCCTTTATTTTGAGAAATAATAAGTGAATGAAAATTAAACGAAATGTGTATGGTAGGTAAGCTTTACAACGCTGAAATATTTTTTATACAAACCATAGTAAAAAAAGGGTTTTTTCAATTTGAAATCATCAGAAATGTCTTACTTCGCTGTTTCTTCTTCATTTAAATATATATGTTATGGGTCTACGGCTATTTAATAATACCTTTTTAATTCGTTCATCATTCTTTCCTCATTCTTTAGGTCGATCCCCGCAACGAGAGGGTTTAGACTCCACTATGCAAATGGCGGCAATGTGATTGACTTTTCACGTCCATTATTCATATTTTATCATAGGCAATATTTGAGATACAGTATGTATCTGTATAATATACCGGTGATGTTAGTTTATAGCTGAACCAGTTTATAGTTTCGTACTGGCCAAGTTGACCTCGGTATTGTGGTATAAACACGTTGAGGCGTAAGTAGGGATTGTCCATGAAGTCTTTGAGCCACCTGCTGTTCTGTAAATTTTAGTCGAAGAAAAACTAAATTACGATAGATTCGTAGATCTAAATATACTCGGCGCTGCGCCCCTCGAATCTATCGAATTTCGTTCTTTTTCCATGACATAATACCATACATGCAAATTATGCAATGAATACACGAGACGTCGAAAAGTCCGGTTTTCGCGCTCGGTTTACAAGTTTCAAGGAAACAAAATTGTTCTTCTTCGTCAATTTGTAACTAAATAAATAAATAAATGTATATGCAATATATCGGGGATCATTCGTGCCCATCCCATCATCCTCCGAAGGTCATCCTGCATGTGCAGAAAAGTGACCCTGGGCCCATTCAATCATTCTCTTTTTGTTGGCTTCGGAAACGCCATAGAGCTTATTCATCGCGTGAAGGTCGTGAATCAGATTCACATAATGTGGGAACACTAATCACATCTGAAGTCATTGTATATAGTACTACGGACAAATGGAAAATCAAGGACAGAGGGAGAATCAAAACATAGACATTAAGTCCAAGGACAATTTGTTTGGTTACACGTCGAGCAACGCTAGGCAATTCTGACCATTTGCTAAGCAAATCGAATTTGATTACTAAGAAATGTAAACATCGATGCTAAGGATATGTGTATTTAGCGCAACTCTTCTGAAGGAGAAAATATCTAATAAAAAAATTTCAAACTATTTCTTACCCGCACAGTAAGTAAAGGTCAACATATCAGCAAACATGATGTGTTGACCCTATGTTATTTTAACCCTGAACCCTTTCAACGCAGAAATAGTTTTGTATAAACTTTAGAGACCAAAGTTTTTTCAATTTGTAATCATCATAAATGTCTTAGTTAGGTCTTTCCGATTCATTTGAATACCTATATTGTGGGTCTTCGGCCATTATAAATATTTTACTCTTACAGCACGGCGATCGACTTTAGACGTCAGAATCTGACGTCTATAGACGTCAGATTCTGACGTCTAAATTCGATCGCCGCGCTACGGCCATTATAAATATTTTACTCTTACAGCGCGGCAATCGACTTCAGACGTCAGATTCTGACGTCTATAGACGTCAGATTCTGACGTCTACTTTCGATCGCCGCGCTACGGCCATTATAAATATTTTACTCTTACAGCGCGGCAATCGACTTTAGACGTCAGATTCTGACGTCTAAAGTCGATCGCCGCGCTGAAAGGGGTAAAGCGTTAAAAACACGACTAAAGTCTTTTTCAATCTTTTCAGTGGACGATCAAATCACTGTTATTGGAAATGAAAGGGGTGTTTAAACAAATATGAATAATTTTCACCCACTTAAAGGTGTGGGTCGCGGTAGCGAGACACAATTTAAGAGAGTGAAAATTAATTTAATTAACCCTTTGACTTCCAGGCCGGGGTGCATGCCAGGATCCAGATATACTGGTGTAGGAGTTCTATTTTTCGTCATTTGAAGCTGGAATTGCTAACGCAATTTCCAGCTTCAAATGACGAAAAATACATAAATGTAGTATATATTTGACGAAAATTTGTGTCATTTTATGGTTACGTTCATTGACGAATGACGACGGAAATTTCCGTCATGTATGGTAGTGAAAAGGTTAAGCTCTTTATATCAAGGGATAAAACATTTTGTTTCAAGATTTTTTAACACTGTGGGCTACTTGCGCATACTTTCGGGCTTACATTGAACGATAATTCTTAAAACCAAGTAGAAAGTCCAGAAGCTAAGATAATTATAGGCTAAAGGGGTCCGCAACTCAGCGGTTAATATATCTCAAGCTTTACAAAATAAATTACTAATATATTGTGTATCATTAAGTATTGTGAAGACAATAAAACTTATTGTCTATGATGCTATCTTGAGACTTTATAAATATTGTAATATCTGGGAAATCCTGATCCTAATGCATAGCACATCATGCTGACTTTAAAAAATGTCGTCTGCTTAGATTGTTCACGATATAACACACGCGAAATATCCATAGTCGAAGTGGATTGCACGCATGACTTAAGGGAATCCTCATTACTATGAATATCTTGTTTTGATCAAGTGCTATTATGATGAGATCATCACAGAGTTCATCAGGTTAGATTACTCCACGGACAGATCCATTTACCCAAACGTTGTCATCAGATATCATTATGTAATTGGATGAAATAGTTACAGGGCTTTGATGTATAGTGAAGGCGCTTCAATCATTATAACTGTATCGTCTGTATACAAATATAAATATTTAATCTGGAAGAAAGATATCGGATCATATAATCATAATTCAAACCCATTCATGTCAATGGATCGTAGGCTTACCTAAAATTAACGAACAAATGTTTACTTATCAACAAAATTATATTAAAGATCTGAGGAAATTCTTCATTTTAGGCATCAGCAATTTCACGAGTTTTTATTTGAAGAATTTTTTTTAAATCTATGCAACTACGTAATTATATTACCCCTGATCACGTTATTTTTAAATGGCGATAAATAGATTAGTTGTGACAACAAGTAGGCCTACATGAGGGGATGAGCGATAATATATATGCAAACTAAATAGATATTCCAATTTATAGATACTGGATGAAAATGATACATTTTTAATTATAATAACGGGATGTAACGTAGTCTTGGTCATGTTGGTGTTATTAGGTATAAGGAATGCTATTGCAACAGATCACGATATAATCGACAAATTGCGTGTTTGTATCCCAACGGAAAAGGGACGCAACATCAAACCAACATTGGCTCAACGTCTCGTGTATGCTGGGATAGCTTTAATTCTGTCTTACTTTCTGTTGGATAATCTGCTTCGCTCTCAAAAAAATCAGTACATTTATTTATGTTTTTATTAACATGTCCACTTAATTATCCATAATTCTGTTTCTATTGTATAATATATTTCTTTACTGTACATATTACTGCACACAATTTATATAAATCATGAAGATATACGTTTTTTTCCATTTAAAATCATCTTAAATGTCTTAGTCGACTCTTTCTGCATTATTTGAATACCTATGTTATGGGTTATATTGTTATATTTTACTCTTTTAGTACGGGAATCATCTTTAGACGTCAGGTTCGGACGGCTAAAGTCGATCCCCGCGCTGAAAAAAAAAGTATTTAAATGAAGCAGAACGAGCTAACCATTACATTTATGATGATTTAAATTGAAAAAAAAACACTTTGGTCTCCATCGTTTATACAGAACTATTTTAGCGCTGTAAGGGTTCAGTTCAAATTGTAGGACGTAGCCGTTGTTATGCAATTTTTCAACAATCCGATTGCATGACGGAAACAGTAGGCCCTAAAGCTGAGAAGGCCCTAAAGCATATTCAGACCAAAGTGTAGTTATCGCCAACCACGCAATCACGGTATTCTATAAAACGGAGGTAAATTACTAATCAAAGGAAATCATCTCGTTAAAATTTAAATGTGTCTAGTACGACCTATAACTTCATGACAGTTAAAATTTAAAAGTCTCAAATTCTAATACTGCGTGCGTTAGATAGCCATGGAAATTAAAACGTCAGAACAGAATCATTGAGCCTCAATATTAAGCAAGCATGGTGGGTGGGTTTGTTGACTTGGTTGCCGAGTGAGTAACTAATATCAATATGTCTGATATGAAGACGACAGTCAAACTATAATGACAAAACAGCAGTAACTGCTCACTCGAAATATAAGTAGTTACTGTTGTGTGACATCTGAATGCAACGACAGTAACTGCTTACCCCTTTCAGCGTCGTACGAAGCAGCCGAAACAAAATCTGACGTATGTATATAGACGGCAAATTTGTATCTAAAGTCGATCCCCGCTCTGAAAGAAACAAATTATATAACATAGGTATTCCAGTGAAACGGGAGGAGCTGGACATTTATGGTGATTTCGAATTGAAAAAACCCCTTGGTCTGCATGGTTTACATAAACATATTTGAGCGTTGAAAGGGTTAATACTGTTTACTTTTCTGAGTGCAAATGCGAACAGCAGTCAATGTTTACTTGTAAAGTGTGCAGTAGCTGTTGTCTACATATGCAAGTGTAAATAGAGATAGATCATTAAAATACACCGGTGACGTCAGTCTATTGTTAAAACAAACAATCTACTGCTATCTCAAGCTGAGAAGTTACGTGTATTGAATTGTATACAAATGAAATGAAAATGAAATAAAGCGGGCTTTAGGCCACCTTTGTGCACATATAGGCTAAACTGGACCAGGAGAACCTCCTGAGGATGCTGAGATGAATGAGATGATACTGTCCTCCAGACACAGGATTCGAAATTCGAGCCCTGGCGGTCTGAGGCCGAGCACGCTACCTCTCGGTCACAGAGGCTCCCCACAATACTGAGTTTTACACGTGGATGGGGAAACATTTTTGTTTTTTCAAACCGCCGAGACCGGGAACCGAACCCCGGACTCTAGCGTGAAAGGCAGCACTGCTAACAACTACCCTAGGGCCCCCGCCCGAATTGAATACAAATTAGATTTAAAAAAACATAGCAATATTTGTTCACATCTATGTCATATAAACGATCACCGGACCATGTATGGTATTCCACCCCCTAATTTAAATAACAACTGAATGGTTGGCCGATCCCGTCATGTGACAGGATGAACCACTCTTTCATCCGTCGGGAGTACAATACCGTACGTGGTCCGATAACCTGATGCAATGCAACTGTGGTTTATCACAACATGCGCTTTTCACCGTTTCATGTTCTTGCACCTAATTTTATGGTTTACCACTTTAATTGCGGGGATCGAGCTTAGACGTCAGATTCTGACGTCTAAGCTCGATCCCCGCACTGCAAGAGTAAAAATATTTATAATGGCCGTGGCCCATGCAAAACATGGATATTCAAATGAAGCGGAAAGAGCTAAATAAGACATCTATGGTGATTTCGAATTGAAAAAAACCATTTGGTCTCCATGGCTTACACAAAAATACCATAGCTTTTTAAGGGTTAACCCTTTAAGCATTAGGCACGACTATAATCGTATTTAATCTGCTTCATTAGAGGTTAAATCACAGTTGTTGGGATTGAAATGTGTGTTCAACCCTTTCAAGCCTGAGTTTACCATTGTCACCTTTATCCACTACAAGCCGCGAATTGCTGTCGCAATTCTCGACTTGTAGTGGATGAAGATGACTTGAAGTGGGTGAAACAGTACAGAAAATTGCCATGTATTGCTAAACCAGTTTCATGGAAATTTTCGTTCTAAAACCCTTGGTTGTAGGAAAATTAAGGCTGTTTTCAGGAATGATGTTTTAATGCATTGTGAGGGCTTAAAGGGTTAAACATCAAGATTTTAAAATGTTAGATCTTAACTTAAACAAATATGATAATTTTTCAGCCACTTGAAGTTGTGGGTCGCGACAAGCTCGGCAATAGTGGCCGCCATTTTATTTACACAGCAAGACAGAATTGTTGTGAAAAAAACGACACTAGCTCCTCTACCGAAAAACTCGTAACCCACAAAACTTAGACTCTAAACAATATAGGTTCCTTAAAAATAACCCGCCAGTACTATTGCCATGAGAGAACCCTACATGGGTTCTCCTAGGGTTGCATGGTAATAGTACACAAGGATTCCTTCTAAAGAACCGGTGTATTGTTTAGAGTGTATTTCAATATGATATGATGATCGTATTAAAAATAGAGGTCCATTTGTCAGAGCCTTGCGATGTCATCGAGGTACGTCAACACCACAATCGAACAAGGTTTTGGGAAAATACTCATTATACTCCATCTATCCAGCGATATAAGCTCTCAAACCTATAACGTCCGGGTAATATGTAATGTTATGTTAGTCGCTGAGCGACGTGACTCTTACACACGCGGGGGACATAATAAACATCAGTGTTATAGGACAACATATATAATCCACCGAACACAAGTTATTCGCTGCGTGTTGGTGTAAAACTCGGCCAACGCCTACAACGATTGCCCAATATTGAAACATGTGAGCATGTGCCTGTGTTTACGGACACGCTCTAGAATTTAAGCACAGCCAGGTTTTATTAACTTATTAACTTCAGCAAGACATACTGACTGTGCTTAGCCCTAGAAACGGCATGTCAAATAATTTGCCCACTTGAAGGGGAAAAATATTACTTATGTTGTTTATATTTCAGTCCAAAATGTAATAGATTTTGTCGGAATAAAGAAAGACAAAGTAAAGGAAGGGCGAATGACACAAGGAATGAAACAAAACGTGTCTGAGGCCGAGCACGCTAATTGACACATAAAAAGTTGTGTTTCGCTACCGCGACCGACAACTTCAGGTGGTGACAAATGCTGATATTGTTTAATTTTAGACCAAACATTTCCACATATCGATGTTTAAACGCACATTTCCTTTCCAATAACAGTGATTCCATCACATAGAGGGACGTGGCACAATGGTTAGAGCGCGGAGCTTTGTCAATGTCGCTTCCTGTCGTGCGGTTGAGAATCCCGCTTGATGCAGAATTTTCAGAGAATTAGCATGTTTCTCCCCGCTCAATATTGGGACATTGTTTTGACGTTGTGTCCTTAACCCTAAATTGCTTCACTTGACTCAGGTGAAAATGAGTACCTGGTTGTACAGAGATGGCAATGTGTATGATAAGTTCAATGCGCCGAAACGGCTGCAGGACTGTGACCAGTGACCAGGGGCTAAACGGATGAAATACTTGAATATCAGACTATAAACCTGCCCCTTTACCTTTTACCTTCACCTAATGAAACAGAAATAAAACGACTAGAGTGATGATTAGCGTTAAAGCGCAATTGTGTGGTAATAAATACAAATCGCGCATGTCAGCTGTGCTTATCTTGTTTTGTTTATGTATGGTATAATACTCCTTTATTATAATAACTAAATCACAGCTGATATTAATAATACCACAAATTGCTCGCAGTGTATTATCTTTTATGAACTACTCAAGTTAACTAAGCACGACCACGGTCGTTTGTAGTTCGTTTCATTAGCCGCTGTTGGGGAGAACATGTGTGATTATATATCAAGATTTTCAAATGTTTGGTCTCAAATTAAACAAATATGACTAATTGTCACCCATTCCAAGTGGATGAAACTTAAATCAGATACTTAGTGCTTTAACCCTTATCCTGCTGATCACGACTATTGTCGTTTTTAATCTGTTTTATTAGTCGATCAAATCACTGTTATTGGGAAGGAAATATGTGTCTGAACATCAAGATTTGCAAATATTTGTGCTCAAATAAAAAAAAATTGAGTAATTTTCACCTACTTGAAGTTGTGAGTCGCGGTAGCGAGACACAACTTCAAGTGGGTAAAAATTTAAATAAAATTTAAATAAATTACCTTAGCAGGATAAGGGTTAATAACGAGTGGTGTTATTGAGAGGCTCATTGCTAATATCAAGAAAGTTAAATATACAGCATGGAAAATTCCACAACATCATAAAAATATTAGTAAACAAATTAAACAAATATGACCAATTTTCACCCACTTTAATTTGTGGCTCGTGGTAGCGAGACACAACTTCAAGTGGGTGAAAATTAATATTCTATAAGTTAGCGATTTAATACCGAGTGGTAGAGAGGATCATTGATAATATCAACAAAACTAAATACACAGCATTGAAAATTCCTCAACAATAATTTACATACAAAAAAAACATTCATTGCGAAGTATTGTCGTGAACAACAACGAGGGTTCAACCAGCTAACAATACGTTGACAATGTTGGTTTAATGTTAGAACAGCGTTGCAGACGCTGGGGCAACATTAAACCAGCATCGAGTTGCTCGCTGGGACAAGTATGCCGCTGTAATAAAATATTATGAACCAGATTATCTTGATATTACTAGATTGCATTCCGTGTTGCAATAAAACTATATCACATAATGACATTTTCGTGTCACAGTCGACCTTGTGGTAAATATAATGTCGATTTAATATGGATTTTCGTTTTATGCAACAATATCACGACAAGCAGAAGCCAGGAGTCAGAATATCAGAAGTCCGGGTCAGAATATCAGAATCCAGGAGACAGAATATCAGAAGAAGCCCGGGGTCACAACTATGCCCATGTTATTTGACAAATAAATATTACAAATGCTAGACAGTACCATAGGCAATATAGGCCTACTGTACAATCCAGGATATTGAATAGTTTGGAGCTCTAGGATGACAATCTATTCTAACATACTGCTCGATCGCGATTCGAACCCAGTACATCAAGTTATCAGTCGACAGCGAAACCGAGTGAGCTGCGGCAAAATGTCTAAAGGTTATGATACGTATCGAGCTATAATGCAGATGCATAAAAATTTAAAAAACTCATGCATTTCTACAATTTTTTTCTCCACTTTGAAATGTGACCGTCAGAAATACACAGAGAACAGTCACGTTAAACTTGAATGCAATTCAACCAATAATTCAGTTGACAATGTTCTTTTTCTGCGGCCATCGAGGAAACACATTTTTAAAGATCGGTGTAATAAGGGAAGAATTGTTTTAGCACAAAAGTCATGTAGATGGAAAATAATAATAAAAAAAGCGATTCGCGCGCAGCAGCAGCGGCGAAAATGACCAAAACTATAGTATAAGCATTCCAAAAACATATGCCATACTTATATGCTTAACCCTCTCAGCGTTGGGACCGCCTT
>OZ024903.1:101939902-102015354 GCA_964017125.1 Flabesymbios commensalis
ATGAAGAACAATTGAGCAGCACAATATACCGATCCTGAATCAGGTTGTCCCGCTGGATACACGCTCCGTCCAGGTGTGGAGTAGGCGACTGTATCCACCAGGATATGGTCAGGTCGCCAGTGTTCACCTGCCGACTGTGACTGCCGTGATCTGCACAATGCAGACTGTGATCACCAGCATGGTGTACTTATGTGGGTATTGTAAATAACGCGGATCAACCTGCCTGTCATACTCAGATCACGCCACTTGGACCACGTCCAGGTATACTGCAAAGTCAAAAGGCAGTAACTACTTACCTGTATAGTGAGCAGCTACTGCCGTTTGACTTTACATTGGTACTCTGCAAAGTCAAAAGGCATTAACTGCTTTATTGTATACAGACAGACAGACATATATTTTATTGACACAAAGAAAAGTCATTACAGACTTATTTGTCACAGAAATGATAGAGATAATTATATGTACATGTATATATTTTTTTGCAAATTAGCCATCTTGTATGTATACAAAATGGTTAATTTGATAAAGTCACATGACAATATAAATGGTATCAAATACAGAATTAAAACTATGTTAAATGGCATTGCAATAATAAAACACTGGATATTTCTATAATATAAATTATTACTGCTTGAAATATAATTAAAATGTAATGCCAGGATATGTAACCTGTGCAACAGTCCTCTAATGGCTTTTCACTGACAGCCAGCGAAATTTACGCTAAAGACGGAATTTCTGTCTACAGGATATGAAGATATAAGGGTCTATCATTCTGTAAATAAAGTAAGCGGTTACGCCTTAAAAAAGTAAGCAGTTAATACCTGAATACTGCCTTTTGGCTTTGCATGGTTAGTATGCAAATAGTCCAGCAAACACAAACAGTTAAACCAATGTTTATTTAAGATTGGGCTAGCTTCCCAGCTAATGAGCCAATATTAAATCAACGTTGGCTCAACAATCTTGTTGGTTGGCTACTCAACTAAACGAGCGACGTTGGCCCAATGTTGGTGAGTACAGGTGGGCCTATACTTGTGGGTCTTGTAGTATCCCAGCACAAACAAGACGTCGGCACAATGTTATATCAATGTTGGGCCAGCGTCGCAGACGGCGGACCAGCATTAAATCAGCATTGATTTAACGTCTACATTGTTTGCCGAGCAGTATGTCTGTATTATCAAGATTATCACAAATCCACTGACCCCCCCCCCTCTTTTCCCCCAGCAAACAATGTAGTTTTTATGTTGGGACAGCGCTGTGAAATATGGTCCAGCATTAAACCAACATTAGCTCGATGTATCGCGTTCGCTGTGAAGGCTAGCAAGAGCACAAACACGACGTTGAACCAATGCTGATTATATTGTTCGGCCATCGCTGCAGACGTCGTTGCATGGTCCAATACTAACTGGATACTCACGTCCCAGCAAACACAATACGTTGAATCAATGTTGGATTAACGTTGATTCAGCGTCGTAGACGGTGGGCCAACGCTAAACCAAAATTAATTCAACGTCTTGTGTCTGCTGGGCTAAGCCTATAATATGTCTTTACAATCATGATTATCATAAATCCCCTGGACTGGGGATCTCGCGTCGCTAAAACGCATGAGAAATTTAGGTGTTCTTGATGTATACAAGAACGGAACATGTATGTCATGTTGTGGAACCTTGATATTGATGGATCAACTTCATATTTTGCACAAGCAAAACCCACAGGGTGGCTAACATGCTTTTAATTTTTTTTAAATCTAAGAAAATCCCTGCTTAGGGAGGTCGAGGACCCTGGTGCTGTGATTTAAGCTGCCTGCTTGGAAAGTCGGATATCGCGGATTCGAACCCAACTCTGGCTCTTAAGTTTTAAAGAAACAAAATGTTTCTTCCCCACTACTTATAAAGATTCGATAATGTGGGGTGCCTCTGTGACCGAGAGGTAGCGTTCTCGGATTTAGACCGCCAGGGCTCGAATTTCGAATCCTCTGTCTGGAGGGCAATGTCATCTCATTCATCTCTCCATTCTCAGGAGGTTCTCCGAGCCAGTTTAGCCTATTATGTGCACAAAGGTGGCCTAAAACCCCATTTATTTCATTTCCCTGATTAAGTCCCACAAATCAAGCACGGCAGCCTCTATGTGCTGATAGTCACGTAGGCTACATTTGACGCGTGTCCTAGAACAGTGAATGTGGTGAGCGACAGGTTATCCAGTATGTATATAAGTCTACCAGCAGCATTGCGTTATTAACTGACCTAGTGATATAATATGTCTACATTGCCATGATTATCATAAATACACTGCTCCAGCTTTGGATCTCGCATCAGCAATATTAATATAATAGTGTCGTAGATGGTGCACCAACAATAAATCAACATTGGGTCAGCATCTATTATTGTTTGCTGGCTAGTGTATTGTCATTATCATAAATACACTGGGCTTAGCTGCATGGGGCGAAGACACGTCCGGGAAAGAGGTGTCGGCTATTTAATAAAGCCTTTTTATATCCATATCTATGGATTAATAATGTTAGGCCAGCTTCGAAGACAATGGGCCAACATCAGTCCAAGACTGGCACAAAATCCCGCGTTTGCTGAGTATATGTGGTGACAAATTGCTAATAATAAAGCCACTACATACACATATGCTGCAGTTCATCCCATGTTGCTATATATACTAGGATACCCTCGAATTGTTCATCATAAGCAGCAATGGTTCTGATGTTTTTGAAAAACTGTGATACAATTGCAGTTTATCATGCCTGGCTATGTCTTTGTTTGGTTGCAGTCTTAACTGTATACCACGCCCAGCGTTGATTCAATGTTGGTTCAACGTTTACACCAGCGGCTATTTCGTTTGTGCATGACTGGATCTCTTTTATGAGAAAACAGGGATAGTATATTATGCGGCCGGGGATGGAGTAGGGGCCTACTATCGAGCCGGCGGGAGATCGATATTCCCGGGGACGCCGATCACCATCTTCTAGATTGATTAGCTACAAAGTGCAAATAAAGGGAGGTAGGTAGGTATACACACGCCAAGGCGATACGTTATGGCTAGACCTATTGTGACCGAAACTGAACGTTTTAGCCACGTATTGCAACCGTACAAAAACTTGTGTAACATCCTTTGTGGCCGGCCCCGATGGCTCATTCGTATCGACTGGGGCTATAACCTGGGGGTACCAGGTTCGAATCCCGGTCGGGACGGATATTTGTCATCGTGGCTGTGCATATACAGTGCTCCAAACTGTTCAAAGGCATGGAGTGTACAGTGCTGCGTATGGTACTGTGCATTATAAAGAACCCTTGAAGTCGTTTGTCCCACATGCCTAACAAGTTTTCCGCTACGTCATTAACCCTTACAACGCTGAAATATTTGAATATATATCATGGAAACCAAACTTAGGTTATTATCAATTTGAAATCATCAAGAATGTCTTACTTAGCTCTTTCTGCCTCATTTGAATACCTATGCTGCGGGTTTATGTTATGGGTCTGATAAATATTTTACTCTTTCAGTACGGGGATCGACTTTATACGGCAGAATCTTACGTCTGTACACGTCAGAATCTGACGTCTTTAGACGTCAGATTCTGACGTCTAAAGTCGGTCCCCGCGCTGAAAGTGTTAAATTGTTATGGGGATTTTCGGACCTCGGTGTAGTGATCGCTCAAAGTCACCGACATTTTTTGAAAACGTTGATTCCTTGATAAAACGAATTGAACAATCCACATCTCACAATTTTACGGTATGGGCTGTCCAAGGCTACGTGACGAGGTGACGCCAGGACAACCAGGTACAGATCCATACATTCCTAGATAGACCTACTATAATAAAAGACAAGGTTTGAATGGTTGCTTGGCCCTTGAGCGCCAACTAGCACTGGTACTGATGGGACCATATACATGTATATATAATACGTGTGCGAAAAAACTTCTTTTTTTTAAATCAAAACGCCACTAAAATGGACAACATATTTTGTGTTAAATGCTCAGTAATTTCACTTTTACAGCGCTGAAATATTCATATATAAACCATCCATGAGGCCAAACGATTTTTAAAATTTGAAATCATCATACATGTCTGAGTTGGATCTTTCCGCTTCATTTTCATAACACATATGTCTTGGGTCTAAGGTCATTATAATTTTTTAAATCATACAGTGCAGGTATCGACTTTAGACGTCAGAATATGACGCCTATTGACGTGTAAACTCAGTCCACGTGATGAAAGGGTTCAATTAGGATATGCATATTGCCATTTCGTAACTGCGTTAGCAATTCCAGCTTTAAGTGAATAAAAAATAGAATTAACAATTTAACAGTACAAGAGTTAAAATAAATATTAATTTTTAACCACCTAAATTTGTGCCTCGCAACCCCGATCCACAAATTCAAGTTGATAACAATCACTCGTAGGCCCTATTTTCTAATTGAAGACAAAATATTTGCAATTCTATCTGATATATTATACACATTGCACTAGAAAGAGCCTAGTAAACATATAACAAAAATGATTTAAAATTATTTTGTATAGATTGGCACAGAAAAGGATGATGTAGTGATGTAGAGCCAAGGTATAAAAAGCCACACCCTCCACATAAGTAACCAAAAACATAAAATATGTACATGTAATATTCATTCTATTGTCCTAGATGGGGTCGTCGCTCGCTCTGGTTTCCCGGTATCAAAGACATAATTGCCAGTCCGTAACGCTTCGGTATTATGGGAAGACTCGGTGATCGAGAAGTAGTGTGCTCGACCTCAGTCCGCGTTTAATCCTATGTCTGGAGGGCAGTCATTCTGACCTCAGAGATTACATGCAGCGGGGGGTTACCCTAGCGACATCTATGTGTGGAGAATGGAGGGCAGTGTCATCTGATTCATCTCACCATCCTCAGGAGGTTCCCCAGGCCCAGTCTAGCCTATATATAAAGCCGCATTCTTTAATTATATTGCCCTAGATTGTGGATAATACGCTTGAAAGCTCCTTGCTTAAAACATGGAGATGCAACTCAAAAAAAGTGTACAGCCATGTGTATTGACAAAATCGGTTGTAAATCTGCTAATCTGTTCCCGGTAGCTTCGATGAGGGTGTTTTTCTGTATGGCGAAGATAGCGGTGTGACAATGAATACGAAATTATATGCGAGATGGGCAGATCTCCCACCAAGGCCAAGCTTATAGGCGAGGGTTTCATCGATGCATGATTACGTATGAATGTCTGTCTGAAAATAATAAAACATATTATTATGTTAAAACAATAAAACATATGAAATCAAAAAACAGTCTTGACTATCATGGCCTTCCTGCTAATTTATTCAGAAATTGCTCCATTTATAATTGAACCGATAACTCATTATCAATGACTGAATACTGGTATTTTTGTACCATTGCACAAAAAAGAAGACACCAACCACATATTAAATTATAGACCTATATTTATTATTCCAGCCATGTCTCAGGTTCTTGAGAAGGTTATTTTTAACCAGGTTAATTATTATTTTGCTTCAAGTAATATTTTCAGCAATAATCAATATATGGTTTAAAGTCTAAACACTCAGCTGAATTAGCTGCCCTACATTTAGTCGATGACATAATATATCAGATGAACGAAGCAAATATCCAAATAAATATTTATTTAGATCTCTCAAAAGCTTTCGATACTTTTGATCACGATATTTTGCTTATTAAATTGCAGTAGGCCTACAATGTGATTTGCGACATTGAGGTAAAATTATTTAAGAGTTATTTATCAAACAAGTGCATGCACTTATATTCGCGCACAAAAATTATTTCAAAACGACATGCAATATATTCAAAAATGGATTATTCTATTTAAGCATAGACAATACAAACTTTATGTATTACATAGGAAACAACCTTATCGTCACAGCCTTATATCTTAAAAACTTTCGATACTTTAGATCACGATATTTTGCTTAATAAATTTCAGTAATATATCTGACTATGGGATTTGCGAGATCGAGTTAAAATTGTTTAAGATTATTTATCAAACAAGTGCAAACATTTATATTCGAACACGACAGATATTTAAAAAAACGACATGCACTTATATTCAAAAATAGATTATTCAATTTAAACAATTGTAGTGCGGTCTACATCCGGTAGACTTTAATTATTAAGTCCAGATTTAACGTGTTTTACAGATACACTGGGGTTCTTTTCTTAGTCGGGTAGCTCAGTTTCGGCGGGTGATGTGGATGTAGAAAAAAGGGAGCTTCAACACTTGATTTAGATATAACAGCAAGCAGTTTATTAACAGAATAACAATAAGTGGTATTTTCCAGTAGTAGGCTGACTTGACACAATCAGAAGATGTCCAAATACATACAGACTTAAATTATAGTTCACACTGGATGAAGCTCAGAATTAGCTAATTACAATATGTAGACTGAACTGAACATAACAATTGTGAATTGGTAGGTATTCAGATGAAAATTACAGGGTGAAGACAGAGAATGAAGATGAATGAAGATGAATGCCCAATGTTCTGATCTGCAACAATTACAATACTGAGTTGGTAGAGACTAGAATTAGACAGACCAGCATTCAGACGTGTTGACTGAATGATGTCTAGTCTCTAGAACTTAGAAGCAGAGAGAGTTACTTATAAGATTACTTATTAACATTGTAATTGTGCTTACTTAAATTATCAACAGCTAGTCGAATTGACACTAACATTCACGGAAACTTTATAAGACATATTGACAAAGTTGCAAGCATAAATAACAATTATAAGTAGGCCTAACCAAATACACTCAAGTTAGACAGACCATCATTCAGACGTCTTGACTGAATGATTTCTAGAAGCAGAGAGACAAAAAACACGTGGAAGTCTCATTAAATACTGGACTTCAAGTCCGAATTATCCCGGGAGAAATCGAGATAGCCTGGTAATATTGCTAACCCTGAATTAAAAGAATCTAAGCATTCCAGTTTGATATTGTCTATATGTACATTTGGAATTTGTAAATTCCTCCCAGGCATGTAGAATATTTAAACATAAATTTAGATTACTTTATATTAAGTGAGTCATCAAATTTTGCAAGCTCTTCATTAATGTTGTCAGATACAGTGTTTCTCCCATGGCTGTTTAAGGAACTCAGCGTACTCATCAGTGTTGTGTCGTCAGCATAAACAATTGACTTAAATATGTCACATGCATTTGATATGTCATTTGTGTATATGATAAATAACAAAGGGCCTAGGATTGAGCCTTGTGGGACATTCGTGGTTATGTTTGCCAAGGAGGATTTAACGCCATTAAATTCTACGAATCGCTTACGTTCAGATAGATAACTTTTCAGTAGAGCTAGACAGGTGCCTCTGATTCCATAGTGATTTAGACAGATCTAAATATACATTTATAGGAATTTCATTGTTATCCATTTTTTTTAATTACTCTGTCAATAACTTCAGCTGCAGCTAACTCAGTTGCATGTTTTTTCCTGAAACCGTATTGGCTACCGTAGTATAAATTACTTTTATTTTAAAAATCATGAATTTGATTAAAAAAAACTCTTTCAAACATTTTGGAAATTGCAGGTCGTCCTTTTTATATAGTGGAATAACTTTTGCGATTTTCAATTTATCAGGGAATATTCCTGATTTCAATGATTGATTTGTTATTATTGTAAGCAGTTTTGTTAGAATGTGTTTTAGTCGTATTAGTAAAGAGGACGAAAGACCATCTTCGCCACAACTGTGTTTGGGTTTTAGATTATTTATTATTTTGTGTACTATTTCTTCGGTAACATCGACAAAGTCAAAGTCTTTTTCATTTGATGACCTAAGATAACTACTAAATGATTTACTGCTTGCTATGTTGATCTCTTTGGGAAGATTTGGACCAATGTTTGTGTAGCATTCATTAAATTTGTTTCATATTGTAGATTTATCTGACACTAATTTATTTTCAATCATGAAATATTATATAAGGGTGTTCTGATTTTACTCGCACTCTGTTCAGCACAGATTTTATGGTTGACCATGTACCCTTTATGTTGTTTTTGTATTTATCAAAAATTGTGTGATAATACATTTGTTTAGCCTCAATTATACTTTGTTTAACTAAATCATTGTATGTTTTATAATGATTTTGCAAGACATGAAACTCTGGGAAATTTGTATCCGACTGTTGCAATTGTTTGTATAAATTAACTGAAAAGATTTTATAAAAGGTGGTAATCCTATAGGCCTAACTGCTCCCATTATTAGCTATAGTTGCCGCTTTTAACATTTTGCTTCATAAGATCTTTTTGAGAGTATCCCTACACTAGTCATCACTAGACTAAGCTTAGCCAGACACCCGTCCAATTGCATTGTGGAAGGACCCCAGACCCCTGCCTGGCCCAACAATGAGTAAATTTGGACTCCTTATTATTATTTCCTGGCTAAGTCATTGTCACTGGACATCATTATGCCATAGTTGGCCTACCTGATGTAGCCTACCGGCATTGCAGATGGTAGGCCAACATTAACCCAGCATTGATCAAGGTATCGTGATGGATGTTATATCACTGGAACGAGCATGCGCTGGACCATTAGGTAGGCTAAAAAATAATTACTAAACTGAGATCCTAATGCCATTATCACGCTTTTAGCGCTTTCCGGGTGCTACTGCGATGCCGACCCAACATTGAACAGGCATTGGGTGGGTATATTGTGTGTACGTGTAGCCTACATTGTGAGAAGTTGATCCAGAGGAGGGGGCGCACGCCTACCCCTTTTTTGCGCCAAATTCTTTGAAAAATCTCCCAAATTATCCAAGAAAATCTTGGAGGCTAGCCCCCGAAACCCTGCACCCCCTTCATTTTCAAATCCTGGATCCGGCCCTGATTGTAGAGACACAGCCAGCAGGATTCACTTCCCAGTGTTGAATGGATCTTGGCCAGCGCTGGTGGTCCAGCATTGAACCGGCATTGGGTTTGTAGCCTATTGTTCTGAATTGTAGTGCACTGCTGCAGGGGACTCAAATGGACGACAGAACATCCTTTTAATTGTTTTAACTGGTATAGTAGGCCTACTGGTAACTTTCATGCACCCATCACTCGCGTTTAAAGCATGAGTTCGCATATTTTATCATTCTTAAAAATTGCAGAGAAACAATACATGGCGCAGTGTGGTAATCACAATTAATCATGTTAATTATTAGATTATTGTGTTGCTTCTGGTAAAATTATAAATGTTTTAAAATTGGGAAGCCTTCAGCGTCACCTGGTGAATGGAAAGTCTGTCACTGTCATGGCAACCAGACTTAACACCGGATGTTGTCAATCTACCATTAAATCATGGCGGACTGGCTACAGCGAGGAATTTTCGTGTCCAAAAATTAACAAATTAACGATATATTTTTACCAAATAAAAGTTATAACCTTACAGGTAGATACTCATAACAGTCTCCTTAATCTCATGATGTTTTTTCTTGTTGTCAATTGTAAATCCACTTAAATGTAGGGCTAGATCTAGAGTCTAACGTTAGCCTAAATTGCTAAAATTTAAACCGAAACTGAGTTACTGTTGTCACTGTCAGTGTCAGTGACACTGACACTGACAGTGTTGAGTTTGATTCTTTGATTGAAGATGAACTTCATTCTACATGTCAGAAGTGATTTCACAATGTTACTAATACTAATTTTCATTTCAATCATTGAATCAACCTACAGTCTGATTCACCAGATCCTGGGAGTAGCCTTTTTTCAATTTACCGGGTCGTTTGAAATTTTTCAACAAAATTTTTCTCAAATCATTTTTTCATCTTCCCCTAGGGCTAGGCCTAACATCGCTGAAAATTTTGTGGAATTTTTGTTGTAAGTTAGACCATTTCAACATAACATTTGGCATGATGTAACGTTAGGCCTAATTCTTGTTTCAAGGTAATGATGTTAAAAAGAGATGTGATTTTGAAAGTTTATTACACGCCAAATGGTCTAACTTCGATAATACCCCAAAAAAATCAACCAAATTTTCAAGGATGCTGGGGGAAAATGAAAAAATATAACGAGAAAAATTTTGTTGAAAATTTTCAAACAGCGATCCAGTTAATGGGAAAAAGGCTAGTCTACTCCTAGGATCTGGTAAAACTGTAGCCTAGTTCCTGGCTCACGGACCAGGGCCTAGAATCCAACCATAACGGAAGTCAACATTTTCATATCGTGACTTGCATTTTTCAGATAATGATCAAAGGCACCAGTGCGCAAATCTCCGCGCTGGTCAAAAAGAAACGGCGATTACGACGCTGTTTTGACAGTAAAAATCTGTTGAAGTAAAAAAATAAGTTGCTTGGATGCACAGAAGTTAAATGCCTTCGTTTCATTGACAAATCTTGCGTATTTTTTGTGTAATGATTGTGAAATATTGCTTTTGAGTATGGATGGGCATGTGACCCTAATTTGCTCTGGCCTGCCCAGAATGCAATGGGTCACGGATGGGACTAGAATCAACCATGTCAACTGATCAATCAAACTAAAATTCAAAGTCAGATCTTTGGGCCACTATGTTTTTTCTCTGTTTTACTATAGCGCGCGCATAAGATTAAGGCCGGGCATTATAAAAAAAACATTAGATTGTTGCCGATTTCCAAAAAAAACAATTAGACTAATGATTAATTTCAACCTGAATCTCCTGAAATTCAGGTGATAGAAAATGAAAAGAAAACACAGTTTCACTTTCAGTATAGATCTACTCTCACTGGAAAATTCAAAATGTGCTGGTTTTTTTCAATTGATTGCAGGAGATAAAAAACATTTATCCAGCTAGACTAAGTTTTATTTTTGCTTGTTTTTTTCGCTGGCCTTATTACTATTAACTTTTTAAAAATAGGTCAAGATTGTTTTATTTCGTTGTTCTCATTATAGGCCTACCCGGCGTCAAATTAAAAACGATCAACCAGGATCGCATGATTTTCGGCGATTGCTCCGTCAATTTTGAACTGATTTCCTGGAAATTTTGCAAAGGTCATTTTCTATTAAAATCCTAACAGCGGTAAAAAAATTGCAAAATTATATCATGACCTGTCATGATCGCCAAGTCACGTGATTTCAATATGCAAATTAGGCAAAATTGAGCAGAGAGGAAATTCGGCCAGAGGCGGGTAATTTCGATCAGCTCCATTTAAAGCTCAATAAAACATATTAGCCTACTGTCACGTATTCATTCAGAAAAGTTAAACCATTTGCCATGTAATAAAATTCCAGAAATAGTTAAATGGGGTTATTGATCCAGAGGGACTTCATAATTTCAATTTACTACATGTCAAATGATCTAACTTTTGAAATACGCTATTATAATTTCATGAAATTTTCAAGGCTATTAGGATTTTAATAGAAAATTTCAAGGAAATTGGTTCAAAATTGACAGATAAATCGCTGAAAATCATGAGATCCTGGTTGATCATTTTTAATTTGAAGGAAAGTTTAGGCCTAACTTTTCCAGAAATTTGTCCAATGTTTTTTTGGGGGGGTCGAGGTGAATAGTCAAAGACACAAAAAAAGTGGCCTTTAAATGCAGGTGGCTGCTCATAGGAGGTACATTTGTATACAAAATGTCATTTTGGGGAATGGCTAAGTGGCTTCCCATAGGAAGTTGGCTGCTCATAAGAGTGGCTGCTCATAGCAGGTTCTACTGTACTAAGCAAAGGACATTGGTTTGTTCTGACTCTTCACAATCATTATGTTCTTAAAACCGAATCAGTGAATCGAATGGACAATGAATGGAATAAAAACACTGACAAGTTTACACCGTTCCAGTCCCCCTCGTGGACTTAAAGAGAAAGAGGGAGCGACCGGAGGCTATAACTAAATTTCTAATTGTTATGTGCATATATATGTGTTAAATTTGTGTGATTTTTTGGGTTCTGTATCCCTGGGGCAATTTGCAACATTGGGGTCATAACTCTTGGACGTTTTTATAATTTAGCTCAGAGTTTGATCTAGCACAGGATTTTTCTTGCTCATTGAATACAGTTGAATGTGGTCAAATATTTCTTTTATCATGTCGGCAGTTACGAAAAAAGGGTCAGCATAATTTTATAAGACAATTTGATTTTTTTTGTGATTCACCTGACAGTAGGTTTAATACAGGTGGAATAAACATGCTACACATCCCCTCCTCATTGTAGTCAGCAAAACTCTGACTTCCAGGATGGAAGTCAGCTGGGAAGATGCCTGTGATCCTTAGATCCACACTTTTTCATAAATGTTTTCTGAAATAGCCTATGACTTTCAGGTGATTGGGAGCCATGCCTGGGGTGACAATGATGATGCCTGGTGGTAAAAGTAACCACTATGGCATTGAGGCTGTGAGCAGAATAAAATGGCAAGGCTGGGAGCCTGGACAAGAATATACCAAAAATATCACTCTGAAAAACGTCAGAGTAAAAACTCAGAAGTTGAAATTTAAGTGAGTATACAAAGTACAGGTACAGAGTACAATTATTTATATGACATTACGACTTATCACATGTTTTCCTACCAAACTCATTTACCCCACACAGTCTAGACCAAAATATATGGTGAATCTTTTAAACCAATCAATTAAAATTTAGTTTTCTTTTTGGTTGACTAAACCTTATGTCGCACTGTTTTGATCTACATCTTAAAAGAGAATACAGCTCAGTCATAATCTTCTAAGTACCAAATATTTTAATTTCTGGAGAAATGATTAAAATTCCACAAACAGCCCTTTTATTAATTTCAGTTTCAATTAAATGCATACTATGTTTATGAATGATATGGTCCCACTTTCTCTTGTTGAATAATGTGATAGTGATACCTGTATTTTCATACCAGTACTGAGTGAGCGCTAGCACTCGCCAAATCGCCAAATGATATACAATTTCCCTTGTGGCTAAAAGTATTTGGACCTCTTTCGCCACCACAAATTGGTTGTGGAAAAATAGCTCAGACATTTCTCTGCTGTTCTTAGATATTCTCATGTGGCTAAACGAAATTATTTCCCTTTAGCCACAGCCACATCTTGGATGTGGCTAAGTCCACTCCCATTCTAGCGCCCACCCAGGAGTAAATGTGTAAAATGTATAATTTCAGAGTTCCAGACAGTCGCTTTTTCACCACACTGTACCCCCAGCCAATTGTTCTTAGTGCAGGCACAAGTTTTACTCTGCCTGTAACTTTTCGTCCCCTTGAGAAAACGCCTTATGAAGACAAAGTTGAATTTCTTACAAAAGTGAGTGTATATCCTGTTAAAGAAAACTTACTTTTGTTTTAAAAAGATATTAGTGGCTACAAGTTGTATTTACCACTATAGTATTTAATTCTTAGTCTATGCCCTCTTGAATTGTTTGTTTCTATTTTTCATTAATTTGGAGCTGGAATTGCTAATGCAATTTTCAGCCTCAAATGAAGAAAAATGTCTATTTTCATAAAAAAAAGCCACTGAAATCCATATATAGGTTGTGATAGATGTATGTATGTATCATTTATTGCCTTCATTAATTTGAAGACTACATACAAGGTTAACCCTTACAGCGCTGGGATCAACTTTAGTCGTCAGAATCTGACGTCTGTAGACGTCAAATTCTGACGTCTAAAGTCGATCCCCGCACTGTAAGAGTAAAAATATTTCTATTGGCCGTAGACCCATAACACAGGTATTCAAATGAATCAGAAAGAGCTAAATAAGACATTTATGATGGTTTCAAATTGAAAAAAACCCTTTGACCTCCAAGGTTTGCATAAAAAATTCAGCACTTCAAGGGTTAATGTGCTTAAATTGACAAAAAACAACATAAAAAGTAGTTGAGTATAAAGTTACAGGTAATTAAAACATTGCACTTCAGTTAATTTGTGAGATGATCAGTAAAGGATTAAATTTTGCCGATGACCATTTTTAATTAATATATATCTGACATTTAATGCATTGCTAACCATTATAGCGCTAATATATAGAATTGCAATTTTTACCCACTTTAAGTTGTGTCTCGCTGCCACGACCCACACCTTCAAGTTGGGAATATTCAATTACATTTGTAGAATTTTAATCTCCATGGATAAACCAATCCAGCAAATTTATTGCTCATTTCTCCGCCAAATTATATTGTTTGAAAGGCAAATAAAAGGCTGGAAACGGTTATAGACCCGATTATTGTGTGTTTAACGTGTGTTAACCCTTAAAGCGCCAAATTATTTTTATATAAACCATGGAGACGAAAGGGTTTTTTTCAATTTATAATCATCATAAATGTCTTAGTTAGCTCTTTCTGATTCATATGAATACCTATGTTATTGGTCTATGATCATTACAAATATTTTGATTCTCACAGTGTGGGGATCGACTTTAGACGTCAGGATCTGACGTCTAAAGTGATCCCCGCGCTGTAAGGGTTAAGGAGGCTGTTTTCAACTCACACTGATACAAAGTGTTTACTGTATCACTATGGTTATCATCTCTTTTGTAGTAATTTATTTTGTCTTGTTGTAGGAGGGAAAATTTGCAATTGAGATTGAGGCCACTTTACCACAGTTTGAAATTGAGGTGGCAGAACTTGTGCCGTTTCCACTGTGTGCAGCCCATGATCAGGTGGAAGTTACATTTGAGCTTCGTAATGTGAGGTGAGAAACATAATATAATACATAAATAAAACTCAACAACAGTGCTATTTTTATTCACCACATCACGTATTGAATACAATTAATTAAATATAAATTTGTAAAATACAAAAATAGGAAAGACATTTAGTATGGACATATAAAGCTTTTAGCTTTCATACTTATATTAAACCTGTGTTCTATAAAATCAGGTCATCTTTATTCACCTTGATTTGAGGATTGTGCCAGCAGTCTCAGGGTGAATGAAAATTAAAAGAAATATCTGGGTTTGCTGCTGAAAATTTTTTTTTTTTCATTTGCTTGAAGCTGGAGTTTGCTTTTAGCAATTCCAGCTTCAACAAAAAATTTGTTTTTCTATTTTTGAAAAATAGAAATGTCCCAATTTTCACTCAGAAGGTTAACCTGCAACTAATTGTCTTTTCTTTTGCCTACTTCCAGTGAGCTGGTGACTAATTTTGTAGTTGAATGCGAGGCGCCATTTTCAGTTGAGCCGGCAGAGAGTATCCTTGGACCATTTGCTACAATCACTCTCACAGCCACCTTCAAGCCTAAGGTTTGTCTTATGTACTTTTTTCCTTTATGGTTTACAATATTTTTTTATTTCAAAGCACAAAATCAAATAATCCAAATATTCACCCACTTGAAGTTTTCTTGCTACCACAACCCACAACTTAAAGAGTGGGTGAAAATTACTCACATTTGTTGAGTTTGAGACCAACATTTGTAAATCTTGATATTTAAACACATATTTTGTGTGATTTGACAGTGATTTGATCGGACAATACAGTGGATTAAAAACAAGTAAAACATGTAAAGGTTAAGACCTAGATTCTCAAGCCGAATTTAAACTGCCTTAACCTATCAAAATAGCTGTTCACATTTTCAATTTTAAATTATTTTTAATTTATTTCTTATTCAGGGTGCAAATGTTTATGAAGCATTTGCTGCCATCAAATATGGGAAAGAGCTAGCATCATCTAAACTTACAAAGTTTGAAGGGATTGGTAAGTTCATTTTGAGGTAATCAAGTAGTAAAGATGGATAAGTTGATCCAGTAGACATACTATACATCTATAAATTGCCCTGAATGTAAATATTTATATGTAAAAATGATATAAAATACAAAATTATTTTTGATTAAGCAGAATCATTACGTAATAAATGTATGATACATGAATTTATGTATCATACATTCATGGTATAATGAAATGAAACTGCAACTTAACATTTAGTATTAAATTAGTCACATATTGTAGCTGAGGAAAAATGTTTTACAAAAACCTTTGAAGTGTAACTTTTGTTACATTTTATATTTTTATATTTGCAGGAAAATTTCCTCATTTACTTGTCAAGAATAGTGGATCCACATCACTGACGTGTGGCGAGAATTCTGAGGCCGTCATCAACTTCGGTACACTGTCGATCGGCAGTAGTGCTGATAAATGGATTGATTTACACAATTTATCTCCAGTTAGTATTTAAAATAATGTCTGGTAGAAGTGACAGTGGACTTAAACAAATATTGTATTACATGGCACCAGCACTGAAAGTGTCTTCATATTTCCATACTATATCAGCCTGCTTTTCTTTGTCTTATATCATTCATTTTCATACCCTTTATACAATTGCTTCAAATCTTTACATTTTTTCTCAATTATTTTACTAACACAATACTATCCTTTCTAAGTAATGGATCTGATGACACACTCCTAGAAATCTCAGATGTAATATTAAATGTTGTATAAAATTTAAAAAAATAATTTTATCTTATTTGTGCTTTTTTGTTTTCTATTTGATCTTTACTATTTATTTATTGATCTCATTCAGGTAAATGCCCCATTCAGTGTTGAGCACCCATTTGGACCTCACAGGATTGACACGGTGTTTTCATGTCCGCAGCAGGAGGGAGTCGTCCCAGCTCTCAGCAGCATCCGTATCCCTGTATGTGTAACTCTTAGAAATACTATAATATGAGAGATATGATTTTTCCTTTTTGTCTGTAATCACTTTTTTTAGAACAAATAAAAGCATATTTGTGAATATTGTAAATCCTGTTCAAAAAAGTTATTTTAAGATATAGAGTGTTTATGGTTGGTTGATGAGCATCTGATGTGCTCTAATATTTATGATATCCTTATCCTGCTAAGTAAATTGATTTAAATTTTCACCCACTTGGAGTTGTGTCTTTAAGTGGCTGAAAATACTCATATTTGTTTAATTTGGGACCAACATTTACAAATCTTGATGTTCAACATGTTCAAAGACCTATTTCATTTGCAATATCAGTGATTTGATCGACTAATAAAACGGGTTAACCTTTTCGAGCCTGAATTTACCATTATCATCTTCATCCACTGCAAGCTGCGAATTGCTGTCGCAATTCTCGACTTGTAGTGGATGAAGATGATTTGAAGTAGGTGAAAAATTAAAGAAAATTACCATGTATTAGTTAACCAGTTTCATGGAAATTTTCATTCTAAAACCCCTAGTTGTAGGGAAATTAAGTTTGTTCTCAGGGATGTAAAATGGTGCTTCAATGCATCATGAGGGCTTGAAGGGTTAAAAACAACAATAGTCGTGATCAGCAGGCAAAGGGTTAATTGGAAATATGTTCTGGAACATTGTCTAATAAAAAACAAATTGTGAGTCAAATCAAACAAAATATCTTTGTTGCCATTTGCGTAGACTGTGTGTATAACTGGTTTATTTATCATTTACAGATCACTTATTGTCCAAACATTGTTGGCTCCAAAAGCATTGACTATTTTCATGTAAAAGCCATAGGAAATATCAGCAAAACTGTGGTGAAGTGCATAGGATCATCAAAGGGTAAGACTCAGTGTAATACATATGAGATTCACTGCAATCAACTAAGTACATATCATACGAAATGAGCAGATAAAGATAATTGATTGTGCTTTATTTTTGCATGTTGTTTTTACTCTAAAAAAATTCCCATTTACTTGGTGGTTCTTGTGTGCTGGAATGTCTTAATAATTTAAGACCTGTGATGAGCAGCCACCCTTGGCCTCATTGGAGGGTTATTTAAATAGGAAATGTCATTTTGGCGAATGGCCTCCCATATGAGGTTGGCTGCGCAATTTAGCCCATTTTCGCAATATGTACCAACTACAATTGATTGTTTTTTTTTTATTCTGCAGGACCGTGTGTACACCTCAGTCGTGACCTTGTAAATTTCTTTCAAATTGATGCAGGAAATGTGGGAACTAAAACAGTGGATATTGTAAATACTTCTGACATGGATGCTACATTCCAGGTAAAAATAGATTAATTTTTAAAGGTACTGATATATCTTGTTTAATATTATTAACATATCGGTGAACAACCTGACGTAGCGAGATACCTGGGGCAATTTCTGATTTGATTAGCAAAATATTTATAAGGATTTTGTTTTTTCTAGTACAAGTCATAGCTTACCATGCTTACCGTATATACATTTTGAAAGAGAAATCAGTAAATTTAAAACAAATTTTCCTCTGCATATAATATTATATTTCTAAATCAGCATGTCAGTCTCTTTACACATGTTACATATCATCTGATTGACTAACTCACTTTTTTATGTTTTCAGTTTGTCATTGACTGCAATGAAAGTGTATTCAAGTTTGAGCATGTCAGTGGTACCTTGCCTGCAATGAGCACGAAGACCTTGGTGCTACATTTTGAGCCAACTATTCCCATAAACTATTATCGCAGAGTCAATTGCATTGTTCATAACCAGGTGATTAAATGTTCTCATGAATATTCTTACTATAAGTTTTGTATAAATTGAGATGTAGACACAATTATTGTGGATAAGTAGAATTATGTAAAAAGTATAAAAAGTTTTTTTCAATTTGAAATAGTCATACAGGTCTTGGCTAGCTCTTTCCGCTTCATTTGAATACCTATGTTATTGGTCTACGGCCATTAGAATTTTTTTTAATTCTTTCAGTGCAGGAACTGTCTTTATACCTGACGTCTAAAGAAGATCCCTGCGCTGAAAGGCTTCAACTATAAAATTTAATTTCTTGCACACTGGAAACTGTTCTCACTAACATGATTCACAAAATCAAGTGACCGAAATTATCTGGATTT
Source organism: Flabesymbios commensalis (assembly GCA_964017125.1). Taxonomy (NCBI): domain Eukaryota; kingdom Metazoa; phylum Annelida; class Polychaeta; order Terebellida; family Flabelligeridae; genus Flabesymbios; species Flabesymbios commensalis. Next base: position 101,958,577 of record OZ024903.1, read on the forward strand.
ATGAATTTTTAGTCATAACATAAGAAGTGGTAATATAAAACACATAAAAACTACTATAGCCAACATTCAATGAGCATTGATGCTCTTTAACTCTTTGTCACGAAGGGGTGTTTTAGGGTATTTTTAGGCCATACTGAAAGTTCAACAGTGATTGATTTCCATTGCAATAAAGTGCACAACATTACAACATGGCAGATTTTCAATAAAAGTCATGGAATGAAAAATGGTACAAATTTTGGCGCCATTCATATATCAATGTGAGTGGGAATATGAATATATTCAAGAAATCATAATATTCTTTTTTTTTGTGTGTTTCAGGATCCCCTGACATTGGATCTGCTTGGCACTTGTCATGTAGAGACTGTGAAACCTGCAGTATTACAAGCCAAACATATACTTAATTATCACATCCATGCGATACGTGGATTGTCATTCACACCGCCTGAGGTGAGTTAATACTGTGATTCTTTTTAACACTTTGCCTGCTGATCACGACTCTAGTTGTTGTTTATCAGTTTCATAAGCAAATCAAATCACTGATATTGGAATTGAAATCAGTGTTTAACCCTTTCATCCCTGAATTGTCCATTGTCATCTTCATCCACTACAAGCCGCGAATTGCTGTCGCAATTCTCGACTTGTAGTGGATGAAGATGATTTGAAGTGAGTAAAAAATTAGAGAAAACTGCCATGTATTGGTAAACCAGTTTCATGTAAATTTTCATTCTAAAACGTCTAGTTGTAGGAAAATAAGTCTGTTTTCATGGATGTAAAATGATGCTTTAATGCATCGTGTGGCCTTAAAGGGTTAAACATCAAGATTTGTCCATTTTTCTTCACAAATAAAACAAATATGAGTAATTTTCACCCACTTGAAGTTATGGGTTGCGGTAGCGAGACACAACTTGAAAATTTAGATAAAGTAATTTACCAGGATGAGGGTCATCGCTTGTAATGTAATATTGTGTGACACTATGCTATTCACAAAATACATCACAGAAATAGCCTTTTTTATTGTGATCGCGCGCCTGTATTCTATCCCACAAGTCACAGAAAATAAATCTAAAAAGTTGATTAAAGTTTTTCCAATGAAAAAGTATTAACCGATCATCTAATATTTGGCACAGTTATAGATCTGGAAAAAATATACACTGAACAAATAATATGACCAAATAATTCTGTTCTTGGGTCAAATATTTTACTGCTTTTTTAATAAAAATATAACGATCCTCTTGCTTTTGTAGCAATTGAACCAAATGCTCAGGGATGGTGAACTGAACAAAGATGAAAAGGGTGCCCTTTACAAGGTTTGTATTTCTTAGATTACAAGACTGGATGCCTTTTTTTCAGAAGTATATGTTTATTTTTGAACTATTAAATACAATAAATTATCTATTAATTATTTGACTGATTGAAAATAGAAAATATAAACAACTAAATATGTTTAAATATTTAGCCAGGGAATGATGATGAGAAGTTGCCTCCAATGATCTCAACCATGGATGAATTCTTCAATGACGGCTACTACTCTAATATAACAGTAAGCATTTAATGGGTCTTGTCAAGTTAAAATAATTCCAAAAATCCGAGAAAAACTCGGATTGGTCAGACTACACCTACCCACCCGCCTATCCAATTTTTAAATTTTTTTTTGGAAACAATTGGAAACATGAAAACAACACAAAGAACACAAAAAAACACAACATTTTCAAAAAAAAAATTAAAATCCGAGTTGGGGCTTGACCCACCCACCAACTTCTGAGTTTTTCTCGGATTTTTTTGATTTTTTTTAACTTGACAAAACTCCTTAGTCAGATTTATTTAGTAATCTAGCAATGTTTTATTTATATTTGATAGATCTACATTGATATATTGTTTGATCAAGGATATAAACATTACTTTATCTTGAAATTGTCACAAAGTTGGCTTAGTGAAAAAAAATGAGATATTTATTTTTATTCTACTTAATTCTATTAATGACATTTCCCAGTTGTATATTAATAGAACCACCATTTCTCTGTTTGTAGCAACAGCCTCCTCATGTGAGCTCTGACATTTATCAGGCCACATTCGGACGATGCACAGATATGAGAAGCACCGAGCAGAAGGTAGGTAACTGAGTATCTATACTACCAAACATGGCAAATAGTGCGGTACTGTGTAACTTGCATCAGTGCCAATCTCGGAAATAGCTGTTACCATTAAAAATATAATAGAAAAAAAGACAAAATTGCAACAAAAATCTGATTATTCATTTTGTTCACATTGATACAGCAGTGGTATATTATTACTACTAAATACACCCAGCCTGATATTTGTTTGAAGATAAACCTGTAGGATGAGGAACTCGGAACATAAAATTACACGGGTGATTTGTAATCTGACAAAAACAATATAATTCTCTGTGCTTTCTGTTTTTTATTTACCCCTTTCGATAGATTTTCCTCATGTTTTTTCTCCCGAATGCATTTGGGAGTGAGGCGGGAGAGGTCAATTTTTCCAAGAATATTCTTGTCCTATCCAGAAATGCATTTTAGGTTCTATTTATTTTCATGTGTTTGTATTTCACTTTTTATCAGTGAATTTTTTTTATTACAGACCGTGAACCTGACTAATCACACCAAAGGCAAAATCACGGTGGTCTGGACGGGAGGTGAGAAAGGACATTTGTATCCGCTTTGTTTTTTTAACCCTTATACTGCTGAATTAATTTGTTTAAACCATTGAGATCAAGGGAGTTTTTTCAATTTTAAATCATCATAAATGTCTCAGTTAGCTCTTCCTGATTCATTTGAATACCTATGTTGTGAGTCTACAACCATTAGAAATGTTTTAATTTTTTAAAGGCGGGGATAGTCTTTATATTTCAGAATCTTGACTTCTACAGATGTCAGATTCTGATGTATGAAAACGTTACTCGGGCTGAAAGGGTTGAAGAAAATGATTAAAATTGGCATAATTATTTTTTACCTTCAAAGTCACAAAGTCTATTTTATAGTTGAGCAAATTATTTGCTTGTGTTTTCTGATTGAGAGAGAATGTAATTCTTGGAGATTATGATCCTGCAAATATTATTTTTTGTTTTTCAAAATGATCTGTTTATTTCACAGGACCAGATCACGTGTTTTCCGTCAGTCCTGACACTACAGATATACCACCACTCAAATCCTGCGCCTTTACAGTCACCTTCAAACCTGTAAGTTACAATTTTAGTCCTTCTATATCTGCATATAATGTATATTCAATTGCAAAGTTTTAAACCGAATAAATTTTTTCTGACATTGATGAAATGTGTTGTGGTAGATGCTCCTATATATCAATAAAATTATTAAATCTGGAGATTTTTATGTTCATTAAATAGAGACATCTTTCTGTCATTTGAAGCTGAAAATTATCAAATGAGCGAGATAGTAATCCAACTGAACATGGCTTAAATTATAGTTAAAAAGATCACCTATTTGACTTTTCTACTGTGATCTTCCACTTTAAATAGGTGAAATTTATGTCCTCAAATTAGGATAGTAAATAGCCTGTTTAATAAATACTTGTTTGAAATTGTTTCATGATAAAAGGAGATTTCTAAGCTGCATGGTGTACAAAACTGTTTGGCGCGTGTTGTAGCAAATTCTCCTCGTTTTTGTCACATCACTCCTCTTCTAAAATCTTTGCACTGGTTACCTGTTCGTTACAGGATCATATTTAAATTGTGTTCCCTGACCTACCATTCTCTGACCAGTGGACAACCAGTATATATTCGAAACATGCTTCAGCCATCGCGAAAGGTACGGACACTTCGTTCCAGTGATCAGCTGAATGTTCCACAGGTCAGAACCGCAGTAGGCAGGAGGGCCTTTTCTGTTGCTGCACCTAGACTTTGGAATGAACTTCCTTTAGAAATTCGCTCTGCGAAAACACAAATTAGTTTCCGGAAGAAATTGAAAACGTTTTTTTTTGGTCAGGCTTCTCTGACTTAAATCCTCGGTGGTCCAGTTGGCCCAGACGAGAAATGCAAACGGTTTTTGGAACTATGAGTCTGATTACGATTATGTTTGTCGCGCCTCTGAGCTCGGATCATCGAGGATTTAGGCGCTATAGAAGTTTATTATTTTTATTATTATTATTGATATGTTGTTTTTAATTCTAATTGCATTTCTTTTTCATCAGACTGCACCAAATCAGTTTTACGGGGCCGAATTAGAATGTTACGCACATTACAAGAGTATGCGTGACTACAGACTAACTGAGGACACCACACACTGCCCTCCTTGGTGTCTCAACCTCGTGGCTACTGGTATGTACACCTTTATATAGGGATGTGACTTTTTCGAAATTCTGTTTTTTTAGTAACATTAATATCATATCTTTGACTTCTGTAAATCCACTCCCACTGTTGTGGCGATGTTGTATTGGGGTATATGGAAAGTTATGTAATTTAGAATTACCTTTCAATACTTGGAAAATCATGAAATTTTGTACTGGTCATGGACTTTAAACACATTAACATGATAAAATTGCATAAATTTTATATCCCCATATTTTTTAATATGATTGAGAGATAAATTTGTCCCCTTGGAGTTAGAAGGTGCTAAACTGCAACTTTACAAAGTTGCAGTTTAGCACCTTCTAATTCCGAGGGGACGAAATACACCTGATCTATGTATAAGTTTACCCGTACATGCACATGACACACAGCCAAATGGCAGAACGTAAAATATGAGTTGTTTCTCAGACACTGATATAAGCCTACACAACAGAAATCCTGAATTTTAAATCGTAACTGAATAAATTTGATATATCTTAGCCCTAACAGCTGAGCAGGTTTTCAATCTGTTTTATTAGCCGTTCAAGTCACTGTAATTGGGAACAAAATGAGCTGCAAATGTTTGGTCTCAATTGAAACTAATACCGGTATGAGTAATGTTCACCCACTTCAAGTTGGTGAAAATTCAAATTATTTAATTTAGCGATTTACAGGTTACAATGAATATTGGAAAAGGCAAATATCCCATGGAAAACTCATAATCATTGAATAGCAGCATAAATTCCCATCTTAGGGTGAATGATCATATGAGCATATGACAAGAAATAACTGAGCTTATGATCAAAGCTGTACAATTTTTTGCAGGTGATACCTTCATGCCTAAACATGAGACGTTCCTTCCCAGGTTTATGCTGGACTCGTCACATGTAGTTTTTCCAGCTGTTAATACCTCTGAGGCGGCTTATCGCACTGTCCTGCTCTCCAACACGGGAACCACACCTATACTGTTTGACTTTGAGAAAGATAACACAGAGTCAGTTCTATTTTATTTATTGGTAGACAATGCTACACAGAGTTCAATTTGTTTTGAAAATATTGTGTTGCGATTTGTAACCAAGCTTCAAATTCATTTAGTGTTTCTATCATTATAAAGATGAAATATTTTGCTAATCAATTTCAGGTTTGATTAGCAATTGGCCAAAATATTGTAGCTTGTCACTACGCGATACTGGACAAATTGAGCCCTGGTACATCACAGAACTGTTTCTGTTTATTCAAGTTTTTTTTTCAATCATTTTTTTATATTTTAGTGTGTAATGCACAGATTTATCTTTTTACGGTGTTTCAAACTACAAACAGAGTTTTTCTGAAGTGAAACCAGTCTATTTTAATCAAATAGAATTTTGTTGAAATATATTAATTTGTTGTCATTGGTTTATCCTTTATCCTGCCGGATATATTTAGTAGTAACTAATGCATAAGTTTGAACAGAATTATTAATAATTTCTTATCTACAGGGGAATAATTTTAAAATATTTTATCTGTCCTATTTTTTGTGGAAATGGTAAATGCCGCAATCGGCACTGTCAAAAATCTGACTTCATCGGGACATTTGCTGCGATTGGTGGAAATTCAGTGGATAAGAAATTCCAAACAGCAATTCATTACCGTTTCATTTTCTTCCTCAGGGTTTTCACTGTGAAGCCTACAAAGGGGCTACTGTCACCCTCCCAGCATCAAATATTTGTCATGAAAATTTTGCCAAAGCATGTGAAAAACTACAAGCATTTACTAAAGCTTAAGCTGAATGCATCGGATAAACACACGCAGGTAATCTATTATTTCATCATCAAACTTATCATTTTGAATGAGTGCAGCAACAAATATTATGTTGAACCATTCAACAGTGTATCATGGCTTTCTCCATTTGATGCTTGCTGTGATGTATTCTTTCTTCATTTAAAGCTGGAATTGCTAACGCAATTTCCAGCTTCAAATGATTAAAAAATAATTTATATTTATGAAACACTGACGAAAGTATTTTTTTTTTAACTACATTAGCATTTAGAAAAAATATTTTAATCAGTTTCAGAAAGGAGAAATGCACATCATACTAATATATTTTATTTGGTTTGAAACTCTGGATTAATGTTGCGATGCTGGCCCAACATTGATCCAGCATAGTGAGATATACTGGATATATATATATGTGACCCGCCATGCGAGAAGTTACCTCCTCGCGCCTTTCATACAACTATTTATGACGTAATTTAAATTTAATCTTATTAATTACATAACTAAATTTAAAATATTTCAAATCTTGTAAAACAAAAAGTAATACAATTTTTTTTGAAAAAATTTCAGTTAATAAAACAGGAAGGACACAGCTATCTAATCAACTAAACAAATCAATATTGAAAATCTAAAGGTTACGTTCGTTTTTGCATGGCGGTTCACATATGTTGGCCCAATAATGCCTCAATGCTGTTCCCAACACTGTTCTAACATTGGGTGATTTTAACTCTTAGATCACTGATGTTAACTGTTGTAGTTTTTCTGTGATTTTTATTTAAAGTGTTCCGCCCACACCCAACACCACAGTTAAAAAAGCATGACAAACTGATTATTTCGAGTACAAAAACATGTCTGGTATGAAATTGAAATTTTTGATCCCCTCCCAACACCACCTAATTCCCAATACACAAATTGATTTTTTCAATGTGTTTATTTTATAGAATATTCTGTCATGTGGATCTGCAGAGTCAGCTCAGATCTTGCTGGATAATAACGGAGAGATGTATTTTAAGCCGACCTGTGTTGGCACTAACAGCAGCCGCCAGTATGCGGTCCGCAATATGTCAAGAATTCCGCTGAAGTTTGAATGGAGGATGAACCACGCTGACCAGAAAGCTATGGAAGTAATCCCGTCAACGGGGCTGATCATGCCTAATGAAAAACAGGTGAGAACACAATAACAAAACGATTAGCTGGTTTGTGACATAAATGCAAATGTATTCCAATTTTTTTGTGCATTGGGCCAACACCTAAATGTTGATCAAGCATTAAATATCAGACTACTATCCATGTATGTGAGTTGGCAGTCGCAACTACAGTAGAACCTATTACATGTATTATGAGCAGCCACTCTTATGAGCAGCCAACCTCCTATGGGAGGACATTTAACCATTTCCCAAAATAGCATTTTGTATAAAAATGAACCTCCTATGTTCAGCCACCTGGCTTGAAAGGCCAGTTTTCCTGTGTCTTAAGGGTGGCTGCTCATCGCAGGTTTTACTGTACAAAACAGAGAAAGTCTATGATCTTAACTGATTCAAGAGTATCCTCTCAGTGCATACATGCTCATGTGTATTGGACAGTTAAAAAATCAATCACTTGCACACTTACTCAAATAATTCTATTTAGAAGATGTCCATTTAAAAAAATATAAATGTTTTTTGTCACAACTTAATTGTTAACACAATTTCCAGCTTCAAGTGAATGAAAATTAGAAACAAACAATTCAGCAGAATAAGCTCTTGAGCTAAGAAATATATTTTTTTTTTCTTAATTTTTTTTTTTTTTTTTTTTTTTTTAGAAAAATCAAATTTTTAGTCAACTGAAGTTGTGTCTCGCTACCGCGATCCACAACTTCAAATGACTGAAATTTTTTGTTATTTGTGAAATTTATCCCCCGACTAAGATCAGTGTTTCAAGATTGAGAGCATATTAAATTTTTTAACAACTGGTTTTACATGTGCTTACAAAAACACACAATGTCTACTGTAGTCGACATCAGTGTTTTAAGGGTTAAGATTGTCCTGGTATCTAAAAATGCATCCTCCTGGATCAGATGGTGGATAGATAAATAAAATAAAATGGATGGATGAATGAGTAAGAGGATTTCAGCCAGTTTTCTTTCCTTCTATTTTAGTTCCACACATGGCTTTTTAAACCACAACAAGAGGAGAAGATGGTGATGAAGCCGGCTATGATAGTCTGGGGTCAGGGACTGAGCAGCACTTCATCAGCAGGCAAAAAACAACAGTTCACTGTCCGTGCCATCGGACAAGGATGCTTGGGAAATATACAGGTACTTCATTTTGAACTGAAATCATTTACACATTCTATATTTTAATATTAATATGAATACTGGTTCTGTTAAAATCGACACTGAAAAGTTAATACATTTCAAGTAGAATCAATACAAGCACTGTGTATTAGCCTAAATCTGATCATCTGCTGTGCCAAGATCTCAGATGTTGGCTCAGCATTAAACCGTTGCATAGTGTTATCTCAGATTCATCTAGATTTGACATATGAAATATTTATATGTAAGTTAGGTGGATTAAGCACCTGAGAAATGGTGAATCTAGCACTTTATTTTTAAGATGTTTGCCTAGATGGAACCTAATTTTTTTGGTTAACCCTTTTACCGCTGAATTATAACTTCATAAAATGCCTGAGCACTGAATTAATTAATTTTTAAATTAAAAACGGTCTGCCAGGTGGTCGCCTTTTGGCGCAACCCGCGGTGAAAGGGTCAAAGAAGAAAATTTGCGATGGGAATTCCAGCTTGATGAATAGAAAATACCACAGAACAATAACTTTTTAAGTGTTTGAGATATTCCCGAACAGAAATTTTTATTCATGACTGAAAGTGTTTCTTTCTTTACAGACAGGCCAAGGTTATATTGACTTTGGCACAGTGATTGTGGGAAGCTCTGAGGTGCGTTATGTGACCCTGGTGAATGACAGTAACTGTAGCTTACACTATTGTCTATCAGTACAGCAGAGTATTGACGGCCCGTACCCAGAGCAGCAGACAAGATATGACCCAATAGGTAGGTAAAATATCAAGCAAGATCATAAACTCCTGCTAAACAAGTTTTGAATATTTTTTTCAGTTCAATTTGGGATTTTAAATGTGCAGTATAGATTTCCACCCATTGCTTTACATGTTATCCTCAGATATTATGTTTTTTCCTCACAGCGTTAGAGTTGGAGAAGATGGGAGGTGTGCTGCCTGCGAGATCACGTCATATCATCCAAGCCACTGTAAGACCCACACGCAGGGTGTGCTATCAATGGTCCATATCCTACAGACTCGTAACTTCTGAAGGTAATGGTCAACAGAGCATTTGAATATTACTTCTAACACAACTGCTAGTACAATAAATTATTAGAATCCACAATTTCTAAGCTATTACCAGATTTGGTTGAATGGGAAGTACCCATGTGGTTAAAAGCTTAGCCATTTATTTATTTTTTGTTTAAAATTTATTTTTCTTTTCAATTAAAGCTAGAAATGATGTAATGATGCAATTTCAGCTTCAAATTGTTGGATTGTCAAGGGATAATATAACGGATTGACTGTATTATTTCACTTTGCACTGATGTTTCAGGAGAACCTCTTAATGCAGAATGTAATGAACCACAGCATGTCTGCCATCTGTTGGCAACAGGGGTATACCCCACGTTAGCAGTTACAGATGCACGTTGCTATGGTAGCGCAGCTAGCCTCAGCAAAACTCAACTCTGGCAGCTTTTCTCTCTGGACCAGTAAGTGCTATTGTTCACTGCATCATGAACTTCATGTGCAATTCACAACTTGACCTGGATTAAATTTACTTGTGTATGAATATTTAGATAATAAAAAGAGGTGAAAGTTTTTAGTTAAATTTTACCAATCACGGAACCCTTGTTATTTCTTCTAGGATCATAATACAACAGGTTTCATAGTTATAAACTTGCCCATATTGGCTAGATTATGCGCTATTTATTTAATCACACTACTGGAATCCTTTGATCTCAAATTTATGTAATTTATTGTCCATTCACTGATGAAGTGAAAGAAAATGGTGCAAATATTTTCAGATAAATTAATCAATAAATTACATGTTATTAAATTTATTTTATTCTGATGTCAAATTTTATTGTTTCAGATTGAACTCCAGTTTAAATTCAGACCCGTCAGAATCAGAACTGGTTTACAGTGTGGCCACCAGACAAAGGTAAAGATGCGATGATTTTGACCCACTTTACTTATGATCAAAGTGCATAGCAATTGGAAAAGTTGTGACTCTCAGTTTTACGAATTAAACTAAATTTTAAATCTAAAGTTATAAAAATGCATCAGTGTCACTATATATGACAATGAACGACAGACACTTCCTGATCCACATTACAGTGAAAAAAGATCTTTCTCTGATAAGGGTAGCACTATTTGATGATCTAACATGAGTAGAAATAAGTTTGATCAGATGAATATGTTTCACTTTTACTGATTGCAATCTTGTTCATGCAGCACCTTTTTTTTAATAATGGTTGTTTTTCTCAAAATAATTTAAAAAATAATAAAAATATCTACTATTGTCACATTGTACTGCAGCCACCACAGAAGACCTCCTGTGATGACACGGGCGATCTTGGACTTTAACTTCAGCGCCGCCCCGCTTGGCAGCGAGTCGTGTATCACGCAGCTCGTGTACGAGAATACAGGAGCTGTCACCTGTGACTGGTATGTGGCTTTGTGTAGTTTATTTATCTTCAGCAATAACGTAGCCCTCTTCACCATACACATAAAAGTAGAAAATAGGATTCGTCATGGAAAAGTATTTACTCTAGATTCTCACCTCAAGGCAGAGGCTTATATCCAGAAAGTGTCACAAAGTTACTCTGCCGCTGCCATTATGCCAGGGTTTCGATTTAAAAAAAATTAGATTTGATATGGTTTAAATCAGATTTGGTGGAATCTGGAGAGGGTTCAGGAGTAAAATTTATATGCAGAAGGGATTTTGGTTTATTAGTCAAGCCTTTGATCATGAAAAACAGATAGCTGAGGAAATTTTATGGGGCAATTTTACTACATTTTATTGCTGGCAGGAATTTCTGAAAATGCCCCGCCCAAAAGACGGGTGGAAGGGTCTGTGCCTAGGCCACTGCCTCAAAGAGAATAAAAATGTCATGATTTTACGAAGTGTTCTAGTTTGCACTAATGCGAACCGCAACTTTTGTGAATGAAAATATTCTTGAAGGGTTAATATTTTGTAATTTCTGCACTTATTTGCTGGTGACTCACAAAGCTACCCTGCCGTTGCCATTATACCAAGGCTTCGATTTTTTTTTAAATTAGATTTCATTTAGTGGAATCTGGTGTGGGTTCAGGAGTAAAATGTATATGCAGACGTGGTTTTGGTTTATTACATCTCATCATTTTGTTGAAAAACAGATAGCTGACAATCGATTGTTATTTGTAGGGCGTTTCTTTTTCCGCGAGACCTACAGCTGGAACTAGATTACTGGGCTGAGACTGGGCAATTTGACGAAGATGAACTTCATGAGGTAATATTATTTTTTGATGCAAGAATATATGATGGCAGGGTCTAAAAGTAAATTAATTTTTCGATAAAAATCATATGTCTGAGCAATATTATGAGAGGTCTTAGCCCTTAGTGCACTGACCTATTCAATTTCAATTTTCAGCCACCTGAAGTTGTGTCTCGCTACTTAAAATTAGGGTTATTTGTGAAAATTAAGTCCAAACATATATCAGTGTTTCAAGATTGAAAGCATATTTTACTTTTAACATCTGATTATACAGGTGACAATAAAACACAGAATGTCTACTGTAGTCAGCATCAGTGTTCTGAGGGTTGGATATGAATGAGGAGGTAGTGAGTCAATACAATTTTTAGTTATAAATATTTTCAAAATCTGGTTTTACATATTGACCATGTCTTTTTGCAGATGAAAGTCATGGATAACAAACTGTTTAGCGTGGAACCTAAGAATGGTAAACTCGAGCCAGGAGAGAATGTAACAATTACGTTTACATACCATCATGTCATGGCTGGAACTGATCGCCTACCAGTTCTCTTCAAACTTACCCGAGGTCGTGAAATTCTGGTAAGAACAGTATATTTTCTTTCATTTTATCCCATTCGACCATATTGTTATGGTGACAGTATTGGTAGCAGACAGTCATATGTCTGTATATTATCTCTTAAATTCCTAAAAAATTATTTGTACAGCAACCCATAATTTAAGTGTATTAGGTTTTATCAATAATGTAAGTTTATGACAAGTTTAATTATTATTTGTTCTAATTGAAGATATATTTCTCCTCCCAAATCCGGGCTTTATAATGCTAATAAAAATAATTATATTAGTACATGTATGATGTACATTTCTCCTTTCTGAAATACAATACCATTAAGATAGCTCACATTTTTCTCCTCTCATTCTTAACTTTACTTATATTATTATATTCTTTATCAAATATTTTGTATTTTATAAACTGTAATAATTTGACATTTAGATCTAGACCTCCATTTATAATAGAATTATTTTTTTACCCACTTGAAGCTGTTTCTCGTTATATGACCCACAACTTCAAATCAAAATTGGTTTTACATCTATGCAATTTGAATCAAAATATAATCAAATCTTGCAAATTCAATTCTCATTTCTTTTACAAATATTTTTTGCAGTAATTGCAGATATCGCCATAATCAATCTTTACTTACACAATCACCAGGAATCTGGTTTACATGCTGACCAGTGTAACTTGCTCTCGGAGAATACAATTTGAATTATTTAATGAGAAAGTGTGTTATTGACATGGAATACAAACGTGCACAATAATAATATATTTATATGAGCAAAAAGATTTGTAGAAAATAGCTAATGATTATAGCAATAATCAAATGATAATGTTGCTGCAATAAAGAGTGCAAAAGGAGTGCAAGTTTGGGTGAGTTTTAACCGGAGTAGCACAGTAGTGAAATATATACAATACAGCACGTATTTGTGTATAGTACATGAATTTTAAAATGTTAAGGATATTTTATTTGAATTTTGAAATATCCGACCTACACACATTACATTGCCACCTGTCTTCACCTTACTTTTTCACTTGATAAATCTTCCCCATTTTTGAGACATCTAGGTTTTCTATGTGAGATTATACTGGCATGCATTTTTTTAATTTATCTATTACCCTTGTAAGTATCCGCTTTGTACTTTTTTTTTCATAAAGACATTTAATCCAAAGCAAAGTTATTGTGGATTGAACTGGCATCAATTAGAGTGAACCTGGTTTTAAAAAGTATTTTAAATTTAGAAGTTTTTTTTTATTTCACTCTTAGTCATATATATTCTTATACATATGAATACATCTACAGCACATATTTTTTTTTCATTTTCATTTCAGAAAGCCTTCTTTTGTCAATATTTTTGCATCACTATTTTTGGAGGGCATTTAGATCATTTTGATCTCATATCCAATGATCAAAATTCACCCTGCAGCCAATTTTTATGCTGCTGTTGATATCATCAGATTTTAATTACTAATTACTACTTAATTTCATGTACACCACTTACAAATACTTAAATATCAGCAATAAGTTTGAACACTTTGACATAAATTTTAAGTACAAATGCAGATATGTATGAATATTTAGTGTTTATAATTTTATTGCTTGGATGGTTATTGTAGCACTGTTAATTAATATAGCTGTTTAATTTTATGTTCAATATATAATTTTAGGCCAGTATTCCATCCAAAGTTATGAAGTACTTGGAAATGTCAAAGTAAACTTCAAGAGGACAGTGGGAAATCTGTTATTTTCAATCAGTGGAACTTTTAAATGCTTGTTATGGCACTTCAAAGGTTAATAGTTTATAAATAAGGGATTTGAGTATTTTAGAGGTGGCACTTATGACCCATAGTAAGCCTGAGGGTTTAAACTTTAAAAAAAAAATTAAGTGGCATAATTGTTCATTTCAAATCACACAAATTAAAAATGTAAACATTTTAGTCATTCTTAGTGTATCTAAGTCCCAAGAAATCACTTCAGTATGTTTAACCTTTCATGCTCTCTCATGTACAATGTATTCACTTTGAAAATCTAGGTACACAAGTGGTAAAGAAAATACTGAAATATCATTGTACTCTTACATCAGTGCTCTATGGTTTAACCTTTTGTGCTTTCTTGTCACAATTATGCTTCGTCTGACATATTTTGAAGAACATTAATTCAATTTAAAAAAAAATTAAATTATTTTCAAGACGTTCTGAGCTTTACTTTGGCATATTCCACTTGGGTATTTTATAAATCACCTCATTTTTATTCACCTTGAGCCTCAGGTGAATTAAACTGAAAACAGATAGCTGGATGCTGTAGGGTCAATAATATAATCCAATATGCCCCAGAGCAAACAATTCGGTTTTACCCCTTACAGCGCGAGTATAGACTTAAGTCATCAGAATCTGACGTCTATAGACGTCAGATTCTGATGACTTAAATTGATACCCGCACTGTAAGAGTGAAAATATTTCTAATGGCCATAGACCCATAACCTAAACATAGGTATTCAAATGATTCAGGAAGAGCTAACTAACACATTTAACAAAGAAGTTAATCTCTCAAATTTAAAGCTCATTTCTCTTCAATTTTTCTTGTTTGAAGGACAAATTAAAGCTCAAAATTGGCTATAGACGTGATAACCACTTTATCCCTTTCAGCGCGGTGACCGTAGTCACATCTGTAGACGTCTGATTCTGATGTACAAAGACAGTCCCCTGCACTGAAGGAGATAAAATATTTCTTATCGCCACAGACCCATAACATAGGTATTCAAATGAATTGGAAAGAACTAATTAACTAAGACATTTATGGTGATCTCAAATTGGAAAAACCCTTTGGTTTTCATGGTTTACACAGTAATATTTCAGTGTGGTAATGGATCTGTTTTATAATGTCACCTTTTTGTTTTCCAGATGAATTTTATCGGGGTGACAGTGGATCCTGAGAGACGATATCTACATTTTGCCAGCAACCAGCACCAGTTCACACCTGTGGCCATCGGGCAGCAGAATCCTCCAAAACAGGTGTATGATATGTACAACGGCGGTGCTTGTGTTGTCAAGTATCATCTTGACCTAGAACCACTGAAACAGCTACAAAAGGTATGTGCTCTATGTTGTGTGAGAATTTTTTGATTAGACTGCCGAGTCATGATAATTGAAAAACAATAGAAAAATAAAATTGTCGACAAAATAAATCTACACTAAATTTTTTATTGCCGCATGCATATGTTTACTGTTACAAAATGAGATAAAAAAAATATTATTATTTTTTTCTGACCTTTTGCTCTGAATCTTGAATAAAAATTCTTGAGAACCAACTAATCAAACAATTGTGACCTTACATTGCTCAAGCCATATAATTAATGTTGTTCTCTAAATAATAACTCGTCATTGTTTGAAATATAAACCTTTGTGGTAGAAAAAGGTATAATCCTCACATACTAGAACAGCTCAACTCTCCTTTATTATATACATCACTGTATTTTGTCATGTTATCTTAGCTATATTTTATGAAGATTTGCTTTATCATATTAAATGTGAGATGATTTACCTCTTACAAGGAAACTGTCATGATGTTGCTCAGTGAAAACAAAAGCAATTCACTTATAATATTATCATATATTTTGTATTTTTCTCTTTACCACAGGAGAATTTTGACCATGCAATATTTGATGTGTTAAATCCTCATGGAGAAATCAAACCTGGACATACAGCATCTGTTGAATGGACGTTCTCACCGCTGGAAGCAAAAACTTATTCTGTAAGAATAGTCAAAAATCACTTTTAGATATTTATAAAGCCCAAAGCACTAAATTAAATAATTTAAATTTTCACCCACTTGAAGTTGTGTCTTGCTACCACGACCCACAACTTCAAATGGACGGAAATTACTCATTTGTTTAATTTGATACCAAACATTTGAAACCAACATTTGCAAATCTTCATGTTTGAACACACTGTTTGTTCCAAATAACTGATTTAAACGGCTAATAAAACAGATTAAAAAAGAACTACAGTCACACTCTTAACGGTTTAATGGTTAGAAAGATAACACTTTTATTGAAATTATTGTATTTAAAATATATAAGGTAAAAAAACAAGGCATTTAAATAATCAGTTTGCTTTCTAAAGTTTTTCAACCCAAGTACATGGGAATACTGATCTCGAATGAATTTTAGAAAAACATTAACACAGAACAATATTTGCATATGCAGAGATCAATACACACTTAATAGTTTATATCTACTTTGTTCAATGTGTAAACCTGTGCTTCTTATTTATAACAGGCAGATATTCCCATCATAATGGAAGGTGGTGAAACAGCTGTGGTATCATTTAGTGGTATCGGTTATGATAAACGTGTGATGGGAGATACAATGCCAGTCACTGATCATCATACAATCACAGGTGTTCCCTCTGTGCAATCTGCACCAGTCCCAGGACAGGTAAACTATTTGATTTACAAGACGGGTAAAGAGTAGGCTACTCAATTGATGCAGTTAAAATGAATTACATTGACTTACATCAATAATTCTACAATTATGATATAGGCGTTGGATTACCAGTTTCCACTGTCTATATATATCTCCAAGAAGTTTATTTCAGATCAAGATAATTGTTTAAATCTCCCAGCTTTTATAATAGAATCTGACTTCAAACGTCAATCACAAAGGGTTAATATATTTGTAGTTATAGGACCCTGAACATGTGGATACAAACAAAGCACATGGGGCTAACGAAGCCATTTATGACTAACATTTCTTTGTCTTTGATTCCAAACATAAATGGTTACTACAGTCATATTCATAGTATGATTATTTTTTAGCATAAAACAAAGCTCTCAAACAGATTTTGTGATGTTATCTTTATTTTGTGATGAAATCTTTTTGATTTGAAAATTAAATTGTATTTGTAGTTGTGTTTCTTATCGGAGGAGCGTGTGAGCTTTGGCAATCTACCTCTGTACAACAAGACATGCCGTCTGATCACGCTTAATAACAGGTCACAGGTGCACGCCCTGGCGTACTCATGGCATGTTACAGTAAACCAGCATAAACAAGTGAGTGTTCTACGTGATTGATCAAAAGAAAAAGAGTGAAATAGTTAGAGTTCCAGGTCATATATTGCCATGTAAACAAAACAAGTCAGCAATATACAGCATTTTACACCACATTTTCCCACGCCTTGGACGGTGAGATCAGAGCAATCGCCACTAATTGGTGTCTTGTAGTCAGGACATGGGGTGATACACCTGCAACACTAATTGTCTGCCCAACGCTGGGCCAACGACATCAATTTGTGGCCCAATGCTGTAGGAACATTCAACAGCCCTTCAGAAAGTGTTTAGGTATACAAAAAGTTTGTTTGGGTTTTAAGCGGTTTCATAGAAATGTTGATATAAAATATTTTTTTTAAATGTAAAAACTCTGAAAAAAATAAAATCATGATCTGGGGGATACACTACTTCAATACAAAACTAAAAACGAAAACCGATGTAATCCCAAGGAGCTGCTTTAACTGACGGTTGATTTTGTCAACAGACTACAAGCAACGGTTGTAGAAGTTGCCACACACATCAATACCTTGGCATCAAAGTCTCATTAATAAATTAACAGCAACTTATATGTTGTTGTGATAATGTTCAAACTGTCAAATACAAGTTAGTAATAGTGTCAATACATGCATGTAAAACATTATCACTTGAATCTTGATTTGCTGTCCACAGTTATCAATATAACCTGGACTGTTTGGCTACCCACCATGCTGCCCAAGCATATGGCAAATTTTGACTGAGGGGGATTCTTTTCAATGAATGTTATTGTTATTTATGTAATCAGCGAATAGAGATGTCTCGTCTCTTTTAATTTATGCAAGTAGTTTCAATTGAAGTAACCACAATTCATAGTGTAGTAATTTACTGCGAATATCTTCAGATGTAATGTCTTCTTTTGTAGTTTGTGACTGTGACACCAAATGAGGGAATGCTCCTCCAAGGTGAAGGCCAGATGTGCAAAGTCACATTTATATCCTCAGGACAACCCTCTTTTTTTGATGTGGATCTCATATGCGAGGTATAAACACTTTTCTTTCAATTTTTTCTACCGTATGCTATCTAGTTTTCTTAGCCTTAACCCTTACAGCACGGGGATCGACTTTAGACGTCATAATATGACGTCTCTACAGACGTCTGATTCTAAAGTCGATATAAGGGTAAAAAATTGTATGTTAGCCATAGACCCACGACATAGGTATTCAAATGAAGCGGAAAAGGGTAACTAAGACATTTATGATGATTTTAATGTGAAAAAACCCTCTAGAAAGTAATTCAGCACTATAATGGTTAAACTGCTAGTCGCATCTTTAACCATTTTCAGTTTTTTATTTGTCTCTCAACTGGACAATTTGAAGGACAAATGAGCATTAAATTTGCTATATTAGCATTAGTTTCGACTCAAATTCTACAAATGTAAATAATTTTTACCCACTCGGAAGTTGTGGGTCGCGGTAGCGAGACACAACTTCCAAGTGGGTAAAAATTTTAATCTTAGAACTTCTCAATTTTTTGGTTAACTCCTTAACCTGAATATTTCCACATATTTTGATTCAGAGTATCAAAATTACCGAACTTTATAAAATATCTGAATGTAATATTTCAAAATAAATGCTTATTATGGCTACCTCATTTTTATGGATGGTATCATTCTCTATGAATTTACTTTTTGGAAAATACACTCAATGATGCATATATATGTCACTAATTGTTACAAATTGCCCCTTTATGTAGGCCTACATATTTGTTTGTCAAGAATTTTTTTCCAAATCGAACACTACATGATATAAGTGAAAAAAACAGGAAGTTTCCCATATCATACCAAACTTCTGCATTTTTTTCTTATACTGATAATTTTTTCAGGTGACTAATATGACAGATCATAACCAGTATGAGCGAGACGCGGACGCCTGGGATAGTGAGCAGGCCAGAAGAAAAGTGGAGTTCTCCATCACAGAGGATGACCCGCTAGCCGACACCAGAATTGTAGACTCTGATGTGAGATTTATTTCTGTTTCATTATCTAATTATAATCAGTGATTATTTAAATCTTGAAATTCAACATAGTGAGTATAACAAAAATTTTGTTTTTTTCTTTAATGATGTTTACATCAAGCACTGAACTTAAGTTGAAAATAGTGTTGAATGAATACAGCATTCTATGACTCTTTTTCATTTCGGTTATGAATGTATCATAAACAATTTTTATTCCCGTAGTGTGATTTAAATTAGTTTCACCTTTTTCTCTGGAAGGATGAAATCTTTTTATCATCACTTCGGCATTAAAGGGTAACAAATTTCACTTTGTGAAACATGCTTTTGACCTCTACTCCTACTCCTGCAAAGTAATGCATTTCATTTTAGTGGTAATTATTATTTTGTAGGTAACCAGACTTTTTCAAAACATGTCACAATATCTGAGTGTGAAATAATTTTGAAAATTTGAAAAGCATTTTTCATTTGATGTTACTTTCAATAATTCATGCATGTCTTCTGATGTGTCTTTACAGGAAAGTCGTCCAACCAGCAGACTTCAATCAATAGAAAACCTAAACCGCACACCATCACCCGACGCTGATTTAGCTAAATATAAAGTGAGTTCCATTTCAAAGTGATTGTTAGGCACTTGATGAGCCTCTGAAGGTATTCACACTTGTTCTACTGAATTAACAGCTAGAACATGTATTTTTTTACATTTGAAGAATTTAGAATCACTAAAACAATATCTATCTTCAAATAACAAGAAATATTTATGTTTTTGAAAAAAAAATCATTTGATTTTTAAACCTTTTCCTGCTAAGTTAGTTAATTTAAATGTTATAAATGACAATGGGGATTCAACCTTCCAATCGCGATGTCTCGCTATCGCGACCCACAGCTTCAAGTGATTGAAAATTACTCATATTTGAGTTTTGAGACCAAACATTTGTAAATCTTGATATTGGCACATTCATTTTGTTTCTAATAGCTTTACATTTCTACATGACAGCAATCTTTCACTGTGAAAATAGTGTCCACCACTTTATGGATTTATATAACAAGCCACCAACTGGCTGTGAAAAGCGACTTCCATTTGATCTACATATTTTATCGCACCATCATTTTAATTTTTTACAGACATTACCCCCTATAAAACAAGTTTCCATGGAGGAGCAGAGACGTAGAGAGAAAGCTCAGCGTAAATTTGACAAGAAGTACTGGGGTCGACCTCAACCTCCAAAGCCTTTCCTTCTTCACCTCGGTGTCACCGCTAGAACTCATGATATTCCTGAATTCCAACAAAACTTCCCAGAGGAGTACAAAAACTTCTATGTTGACAGGTATGAGTTTTATTGTGAAATCTCTTTTGCTCTGATTTATATGATTTAACAGTGTATAATCTTTATATATATATACTTATTAATTTGGAATATCTAAAATAATTTTGCCACCAATTAGTTATTCTCTGGAAAAAAGAGTGCACAGCCTTTCAGTTTATTTCATATGTCATTCTTTTTTTTTGTTAAAGGCAAAATTCACTTATGTGATGAAATCAAATAATTGAACATGACCCAGCAATTATTTAATGATTTCAATTGTATAAGATGCACCATGAAGGTTTGTAATTGATATCACATCAACAAATTCATTTATGCTTATCACAGTTGTATATCAGCACTACTTATGGCTCTCATTTAAGTGAAGCAAGAGAAACACCATCAGAAAGACTATTTAACTATTTCCCAAATTGTGAATGTTTTGACATATTGCAAAGCTTCTTTAATCAAATCTTCATCTGCACCCACAACTATATTTTTCATTTTTAATGATTTTATATATCTGCTTTGAAACAGAATATTGTTATTTCTGAATATTGATACTTCTGTTTAGATCTCTGAGTGACAGTCAGCCATGTGAAGATGTCTCCCCGACAGAAAAGGTGTCGTGTGTAGAGGCGGAAGCCGATATAGTATCTGGCACACTCACAACCATCCTGAGGTATGTATCGTTACTAACTACTAGGCATAGTTCTATTACCTTTTTTTAGTGAACCTTGTCACCTGCCACATTTATGCACCATCTACCAGTTTGACCGGAATTTATTGAATACAAAATAGTATAATCTGACGACGAAATTTGGTCTCCACACTAAAAACTAGAATACTTAAAATAGTAATAATGGTTGTAATTATAGAGTTCCAAAAGAATGGAAAAAAGCTGACTGAGCAATTTAATAATTTAACCTTTTTCAATCAATTTGGTGTTTTAATTTATTATAAACCTCTACCCACTAAGTCATTTTTAAACTGTTTTTATTGGCCAATTAAATCACCGTTCTTGGAACAAAATGTGTGTTTAAAAATTAAGATTTGCAAATGTTTCGTCTCAAATTAAAGAAATGTGAGTAATTTTCACCCACTTGAAGTTGTGATTTGCATTAGCGGTACACACTTTCAAGTGAGTGAATATTTATATAAGATACCTGTAACACTAGGAATTATAAATATTTAAAAGCATTTTTGATTTTTTAGATTTATCGCTTAGTATAAGATATAAAATGAATTTATAATTTCAGGAACCTTTTGGATGACATTCAGCTGCAGGACTCTTTCAAGAAAGTTATGCAGGAATCTACACCTTTTTTCCAGCAGTTCACGAGCAATCCCCGCCCTGCGTCGTCTGTATCCTCCGCTCCTCAAGACACGGCACGGTCTGTAGATTTGCCGCTCTCCTGTACATCTTCACTGTCACAAAGCCGAGCATCCCCCCTCGCTGACTCACCGGAACACGCCCGTCACTCGGCTACAGCGTCGGTACACTCAGCCACTTCTCGGAGGACGCAGGGCTCCGGCGCCGGTACGGCTGCAGGAGATGCCACAGACAGATCAGTCGGCATGATGGGATCACCTAGTCAATCGCCGTACAACGATGAACGAGTTAGTGCAGAGGGACTAGAGAGGCTGCAGGTAGGATAATACGTACTAAATAACATGCTGCTTAATCAACATGCTGTTTAACCCTCTCACGCGGGGATTGTCTTTATTCGTCAGAATCTGATGTCTGTAGACTGTAGATTCTGACGAATAAAGACAATCCCCGCAGTCTGTAACCGTCAGATTCTGACGAATAAAGACGATCCTCGCAGACCCATAACATAGATATTCAAATGAACAAGAAAGAGCTAACTAAGACATTTATAATGATTTCAAATTGAAAATAACCCTTTAGTCTCCATGGTTTAAACAATAATAATTCAGCGTTGTAAGGGTTAAATCGATCTCTTGTGAGATCAGCACATAACTGCAGTCTGATGGTCAAAATAGGTAAGATAAGATACAATAAAATAAAATAAAATTGTTTAAGATAAGATATAAGATAAGACAAGAGGTGAGAAGAAGAGACATATCTGCCTTTTAAAATGTTGCCTTAACTTAAAAAACTTTACCTGCAATACTTATTTTCTCTACCTAAAAGAAATAATACAATTTTATTGAAAAGTACCAAATTTTTTAAAATTTATGTAAATTTGTTTCTTTTATTTTAGTCAAGAATGCAAGAAAATTATAATATTAATTCATGATTCGACATGTAAAATTTTTAAAACTTGAAATGTAATATTAATTTGTAATTTATTTACATTTAATATCATCAAGTTCTTTTAAATTGTTTTTTTTTGTTGATATGATAGATGTATTGAAATAGGGATATGCTTTTAAACTGTCCTGTAATTTTCGTCCACAACATAGCAGGCCTGAAAATCATTATTATTTATCTTGCGTAATTACAATTTGCTCAAAATGGCTTTGCACACTAATGTTTAGCACAATGTATTGTAAATTTAGTTCACCTGGAGCTATGATGGAACATTTTGTAATAAATTTTATTTTTTACTTTGCTTGCATTACACAGAAATACTGTTTATTGTGGCATTACTGTGAACTAGGCAGTGAAACACTCTATGTTTGTTTAACAGGGAAGTGCAGCCAGCAGGAAAAGTTCAGCAGAAAGTAAAGCTTCAACAAGATCTGCTAAATCCGCCTCAACACCACTTCATCATAAAAAATCCAGAAGTGTTGTACTATTTAACGAAGAACAAGAAAAGCAATTCAATGAAAAACAAATGTTGAAAAAGTAAGACATGCAGCTTTTGAATAATATGTAACATACAGTAAAAAAATATGACTACCTTCCCTTAAATTTTACATTTGATGTAACAATAATTTAATAGTGGGAATACCAATAAAATAATTTCTATAGCGTTAGCATGATTAAGGTTTCTGCCAAATATCAAAACCCTGGTCCTGATGTTTAGGGAGATTAATTATTCAGCACACGTTTGACATGTGTTTTTTAATAAATGTTTCAGATTACCAGAGTTTGGCACCTTGACCGAGTCCCTAATTGAAAACACGCTCACCAACATCATACAGGAAGCCGCAAATCAAGAATTTAACATCACTGCCAGACCGAGGCTGATCGCTTTACCGCCAAAAACAGCGTCTGCCGGCAGCCATAGCAGCAGAAGGTGAGCCGTCCAGGATTTGGTGTCAAGAGTCACTGAACAAGGAAAGTTCATGAATATACAGTCAACTGTGATAGTATTTTTGACGTTTTCAATATACTTGTGGGTATATAGATGTGTTATGTGCTCCTAGAATGGTCAGGTGCGACAGCTGGCTTCACTCAAGCACAGAAACAATTAATCATCAGCGATGTCATACTTAGGCACCCTAAATCAATTTGAGAGTAATTATTTAATCTGTTAATAAAATTTAACACATTAGTACATTTTACGTAGGGAATTCACATCTTTAACTCAATGAAAATTTTATTAAATACCCATAAATCTAAATTATTACATATTTTTATATGTATTTTGAATTCTACATAGAAACATGACATCCCATTACCTGGGATATAGATGATTATAAATTATGATGATTAATCCATCAGAGCGGGATTTTTTGCAACAAGCCGCATTATGTTTAAATATTGAGTTTTAGACAGCATGCGGTGGTTCTAGTTATTATTTAGGAACTGGACATTCAAAGAGTGGTTCATAATCACTTTGTTTGCATCTCAGTCCTGTCATAACAAATAATTCCAAATGACCGCAACCATCATTTACTGCTACATTCAGTTAAAGCTAGGGTCAGTAATTAGCGTTGTAAGGATACTGCACCCTGGGTATACACATAGCCCTTTTTCCCACTGTATGTTGCCACGGTATTGAAGGTGTGTATTTAATATTAAGGGAACAATGTTCTCATTATTTAATAAATTGCTATAAATATAGAATTAATTAGCACGCCAAACTACAGACTAATGAAATGTGTTATGAGAAATGATTATGAGTACTTGTTAGACTAAGGCAATGGAGCACATGCGGATTGAAAACTGAAATTATATTTCAAATGATAAGTATAATTGTTATTACAGATTATTTATTTTGTTGAAGCTAAATATACATCGTATCTAATGTATTGTTGGTGCCACTCACAATAGATTAGCTCCAATGAGGCCACAACATCTCACTAGTATTTTACCACCATATATTTGAGTTTATATGTTACATAAAAGTCTGTTGAAAAATGGTGATTATTTATGAAATCTGTGATATCTGTTTGTATAATACACATATTTATCCCGAATAAAGACGTTTTTTTATTGTTATTTTTTCGTTTATATTGTTTACAAACTTCCATTCTACATTTAATTTATTACCGTCTAATTTATTATTATTATTGATTGAATGACATGCATATAATGTCTCAAAAACATTACCACAAAATAATTATTTTTTCTAATCTTAAAATTTAGAGCGCTAGACATGATTATGCCTTTACACTGAACTAGCTGCACACATTTCTTTGGTTTGTTTTGTTTTTTTAACAGTAATTTTATGGTATGATAATTATATATACTAATAAAGGACCACTAAATGACGTCTCATTTCCTGACCACAAAAAAAGTTGATTTTGGACCCCTGTAAATTACTATTTTACACATGATTTTGACTTGCACATCGCGAAGACCTTACATATTACATCTTTAGCTATAATTGAAAAAAAAAAAAAAATTCCATTGTTTTTTTTATGGTATGGTCATTGGTTTTGTAGTTAACATGATGTGGTTCTGACGTCTTCAGCAATGACCCTTACCACCATTCCTGGGGGGGAGGGGGGGGGAGGCTTTGTATTAATTGCTGCCTTGCTCCGTGACATTTTTACCTCAATAAAAGCTGACATTGCTGACTTTGAAATAATGAAATATAACTTATTAACTAGAATTTTCCAACTTACAATAATATTGATGTTTTATTTGAAATTTGTACATGCAAATTCCTTTTAAAAACTGCTTGTGCTCAAAGTGTTATTAAATCGTATTAGCCATCTTTGTCGAAACCAGTATATGTGCATAGTAAATATCAAGACCGTTTCCCCAGCAAGCACAACATATTTGTATAACATTTACACAACGTCGGCCCAACGTCTGCGACTTTGATCCAACATTGTATAAATGTTATACAAATGTCTTGTGTTTGTTGGGTTAAACCTTGACCCTTGAAGCGCTGAATTTTTTTTATGTAAACCATGGAGACCAAATGGTTTTCTTCAATTTTAAACCATCATAAATATCTTATTCGGCTCTTTCCGATTTATTTGAATACCTATGTTATGGGTCTACGCCAAAAATAGTTTTACTCCCACAGAATCTGACGTCTACAGACGTCAGATTCTGACGACTAAAGTCTATCCCCGCACTGTAAAGGTTAAAGCGCTGAAATACTTTTGTATAAGCCATGGAGACCCAAAGGTTTTTTTCACGTTGAAATCATCATAAATGCCTCAGTTGGCTCTTTCCGCTTCATTTGAATATAGCTGTGTTAAAGATACTCCTACTCCCTATCTGAAGCCAATTTATTTTTTCATGGTATATCCCTACCTGAAACTGCACATTTTGTTCTATAGTAATAGTCTAGCTATCAGGTCTGATTTTCCAGATATTACACATATTAGAAAAATAATGACCGATAATCAGCTATTTTGGCCGCCATGACCTAGTTTCTGTCCGAATCTTGCCCAATTTCGAGCTCATCTGAGCTATTAGTTAAGTGGATATATGGTATAAATTTTGGAGCGAAACATATAAAAATGTTAAGTGAATCGCGTTAACGAGAAAATTTGATGATCGGAAGTGGCCGCAGGTCGGCCATATTAAATTTTATCATGTTTAAATTTTTCATGGTATATCTCTACCTAGAACTGCACATTTTGTTCTATGGTAATGGTCTAGATATTTGGTCCGGTTTTCCAGATATTAAACATATTAAAAAAATAGTGACCGATAATCGGCCATTTTGGCCGCCATTATCTAGTTTCTGTCCGAATCTTGCCAAATTTTGAACTCATCCGAGCTATTAGTGCACTGGATATATGGTATAAATTTTGGAGCGAAACATAAAAAAATGTTGAGTGAATCGCGTTAACGAGAAAATTTGTCAATCAAAAGTGGCCGCAAGTTGGCCATTTTGAATTTTATCATGTTGAAATTTTTCATGGTATATCTCTACCTAGAACTGCACATTTTGTTCTATAGTAATGGTCTAGATATTTGGTCCGGTTTTCCAGATATTAAACATATTAAAAAATAGTGACTGATAATCGGCCATTTTGGCCGCCATTATCTAGTTTCTGTCCGAATCTTGCCAAATTTTGAACTCATCCGAGCTATTAGTGCACTGGATATATGGTATAAATTTTGGAGCAAAACATAAAAAAATGTTGAGTGAATCGCGTTAACGAGAAAATTTGTCAATCAAAAGTGGCCGCAAGTCGGCCATTTTGAATTTTATCATGTTGAAATTTTTCATGGTATATCCCTACCTGGAACTGCACATTTTGTTTTATAGTAATGGTCTAGCTATCTGGTCTGGTTTTCCTTATATTACGCATATTAAAAATTAATGGCCGATAATCGGCCATTTTGA
The DNA here is from genome assembly GCA_964017125.1 of Flabesymbios commensalis. Classification (NCBI taxonomy): domain Eukaryota; kingdom Metazoa; phylum Annelida; class Polychaeta; order Terebellida; family Flabelligeridae; genus Flabesymbios; species Flabesymbios commensalis. The sequence goes on from OZ024903.1 coordinate 101,985,728, forward strand.
CCGCCATGACCTAGTTTCTGTCCGAATCTTGCCAAATTTCGAACTTATCCGAGCTATTAGTAAAATTGAAATATGGTATACATTTTAGAGCGATACATAAAAAAATGTTGAGTGAATCGCGTTAACGAGAATAATTGTCGATCGGAGAAAGGTCAAGGTCAAAGGAGTTACAGAAAGGTCAAATGTGCAATTAGTCAAGCTTTAGTCATGATTAGCCTGTATGTGCATTTTAATGTGCATTCCAGTTATGTGAAACAAGTTCTAGTTCTAAAAAGTGGCGGACAGACGGACGGACGGACGTGCATGGTGACGACAATAGGCATCCGCCAAAATTTTGACTGAGGCCTAAAAACTAATATAATCGGGACCAGCGGTCAAAGGGTTAAATGTGAAAAAAAAACATGTTAAACGTTAAATTTTTGATGAATGCTGTCAAAGAAAGCTCCTCTTATGTGGCTAAAACAACGTACAGCTTTTATCATTGTTATATACCGTATCCCCGCGTATAAACGTGCATGTAATTATACTTCAAGATGCACTTGAGAAAATGGTCAGCTTGTCACAAAAGAAGCTCGTTTTTTGTAAAGTCAAGTGACAGAGAGACACATCAAAATTGACATTATTGCTGCTTAGGCGAAACAAGACATTGTAAGTGGGAATGGAAATATGCCACCTTTGTAATCCGAATTCTAACATCAGCATTGGGCCAATGCATTGTGTTATCTGGTGTTTCTGGCGCCGGGATGGAAAGCGTCACCCTCATAACAATGCAGCAGTCAGAAAACACGGTACAATCACCCAATACTGTTTCAATGTCGGGCCAGCGTCGAAGATTGTGGGTCAACATTGAAACAGCATTGGGTGAATGCCACGCGTTTGCGCAAAGTATACAGCAGACCCAGTGCTGAATTAATGTTGGGCCAGCGTCGTAGACGAGTAACCGGCATTGAACCAGCAATGGGCTGCGACGCTTACGTTGAACCGTAATTTTGTGGGTAGGCCTACGTCCTCTGTACGAGGTACATCGTAGGCAAGTATTGAAGGAATGTTGGCCAGCACCGGCGATGGTGGTGGACGGAAAACACGTTGAACGTATATTTTAACTTGTCTCCTTTGTTCTTTCCTTAATTATATCCTGGAAACTTAGGACTCTGGCCCATAAGGAAGACCAATACACTGTTATGTTTAGAAAATATTAAGTCGATTTTTGCCTATAGCACTCAAACAGACTAAAACCGGGCCTCGGAGATCGGAAACTCCTGTTCTAGTTTCATTTGAATTTTCACCCACTTCAAGTTGTGTCTCGTTGACGCGATTCACAACTTCAAGTGAGTGAACATTATTCAGATTTGATTTTGTGGTCAATTATTTTGAAATCTTGCTGTTTTGTATTATGTTTTGCCTTTAACAGTTTTGAAAGTATTTTTTTGGTATTTGATGTGAGCTACTTATGAAAAAGATTTAGAAAAATATATATATATAATCATGACAAGTGGGTAAAGAGATAAATATCGATATTTGACACTCGGGTGGTGCTTCAAGCCTCAGATTTTTAGCCGAGAAGATAACAAATAATTACTTGACACCTAAATTTATCATTTTAGGCGTGAGGCTGAAAAAAATTATCGGACGTTTAAATTTAAATTCTTCATCCGCCCCGCACACAGACGTCGGCGGGGCAGATACACATCCTCTGAGAGATGATCAAGTCTATCATCGTTTTTTTTATTCTACCTGTAACAAGTTAGAAAAAACACCCTTCACAACGTGTTCTCCAACGTGGTGGAGTGCGAGGTCTTACTAATATAACTAGGTAGTGTAAGGGACGTTCCAGTAAAAAAATTGGTGTCATTATGGACAGCAATTGAAAGACTACCCCTACCCCTCCCGGAAATGTTGGTCATTGGCCACGACATTAGGAACAGCCCTAACCATCAAAAAAAGTTTCTATGTCCCACAACATTGAAACTAAGTTTTTCATCAAAGACTAATTTCAGGAACACAAATAGGGAGCAAATATTTGTTTTTATTACGTGATGAAACAAAATCGATTCATAATTCTAAAATAATATACATTGCACACTGTGCGTTCCAATGAAACAATATTATTATTTGTCTAGATTTTGCTTAAATGGCCCTGATACAGCAATAGGAAAAATAATGAAAAATATAAACAAGCATTCACATGTGATGATATGTGATGACTGATGCCGTGCAATAGCAAAAGCCAGTATCTGCTTACTTTACAAGTAAGCAGATGCTGCCTTTCACCTTTGCAGAACAGTGTACATATCTGCGGTATTTGCCTGACCCCCTCTCGGCAAATTCTCAAAGCACCCACACATCGTGCTTATCAGAGCTTATCAGTGTATTATTATTATACAAATATAATATTTATCTGACAATAACAGTCTATACTGCCTTCCCAGCAAACCCGAGATGGTGATCCGATGTTGATTTAATTTTGGTCCACCGTCTGCGACGCTGGCCCAACTTTAAATCAACATTTGATCAACGTCTTGTGACTGATGAGTTGCGTTTTTTAAGCACAGGCATGTTCAACTGACTAGACGGATACACATAGTTTACATTGACAACATTCATAAGTCTACATTGAGAGCCTTAATTATTCAGGGCCCGTTTTCTCGTACAAGTTACGATATATATCATACGAGATATCGTAACTTTTACGAGGAAACAAGCCCTGATAATTCAGTTTGTGCGGTGTCTATATTTGTCATCAATAGAAATATTAGTATATAGTCCTAGTTTTCGTCATTTGAAGCAGAACATTGCGCTTTAAATGAATGAAAAATAGAAAAACATCAACTGTACAAAAGTTAAATGTTAGACATTAACAAATGCCCATTTGTGTTCTCAACAACGCGATGACCAGCGACGTGACAAGGTTGGTCCAATGTCATATAAAACCATGCTGTCTAGCTATTGGCTAGTATATATACAAGTTTTCAAGCTGATTTCAATCAGAATCACTGGTCGTATATCATGTTTATCCGCATAAAAAACTGCAGGGTGCTAATGCGGATAAATTATCTGTGACCGAATAAATTACACTGAATTTGTTCAGATGTAGTTTGTGATGGACGAACTAAATTTAGAAGATGTCAATTTTTTTCATAAAATAAGACAATTTTTTTCATAAAAATAACACGAATTCAATTTAGAAGATAGTCACTTTTTCATAAAAATGAATATATTTCTGTTAATTTGAGGCCGGAATTGCTCGAGAAATGCCGGTTTTAAATAAACAAAAAATACTAACTGATCATACAGCAGGTACAATTATATAGCATGTATAACATGTATAATAACAACATGTGAGTTCACATCATTCGGTAGTCAAGATAGTATATACTCTACGTAATATATAATCTATTGCTATCTTGAACCAAAATCCTTTCTCATTTCCCTTCATTTTGATGTGAATTGTGGCCGCAATTCCTCTCTCAGGGTGAAAAAAATGTCATAAAAATCATAATAAATACTAATTTAAAAAATCATAATTTACGAATCATATAAAATACCACAGTATAATATCTCCAATTTCAGCTTAATACCTCCTAATTGTGACGTATTCTACCATTTTTAGTTGAATGCATTTGATGCAATATACTATTGTGGTCCTTATATCGTAGGCCTGCAGTTGCATGTGACATTATTATAAAAAATAAATAATTGACATGACCAGCCCCAACATAGTCGGTTGTGCACGGGGGTGGTCACATCAATTGTTTGTTTTTTCAATAATGTCACTTGCAGCAGTGCACCTCCAATCCCACAGAATGCGACACGGGGGCTTAAGTGGTTAAGCTATTTTCATAAAAAAACATTTTGCAAACATTTTTACACCCTCACGATGTATCGAAGCATCATGTTTCATTTCTGGGAATGACCTAATTACCTACACGTAGGTATTTCAGAACGAAACATGTCATGGAAAAATTTTAATAATAACAATAACTTTTGTCATTTACCTCTCACTTCAACTCATCTTCATCCACTACAAGTCGAGAATTGCGACAGCAATTCGCGGCTTGTAGTGGATGAAAATGACAATGGTTAAAAGCAATGTAGGCACACCGTGTTAAGTACACTAGTATGTATGCTTCTTTATCTCGCTAGCATTCCGGTAATGGTTCACATTGCCCATAAACATGATAAAAGCCAATACTTTTATTTAAACAGCCACCAGTTGTTGTAGGTACGCTAACATTACACCTGATTACATTATGTAAATAAATACCTTCAAATACGGGAAATGTAATAACATTACAATAAAAAAAAAAAATCCAATATTGGGTCTACAACGTCTACAACGCTGGCCCAACATGAGTTCAACGTCGGGTGGTTGTCTAGTGTTCACTAAACTATTATAGGCAAACTGACGTTCACTCACGATCTGAAGCTATGACAAATATGTTATGGAATATCATTAGTTTAACCCTTAAAGCGCTAAATTAAATAATTTAAATGTTCACCCACTTGAAGTTGTGTCTGGCTATCGCGACCCACAATTTCGAGTGAATTGGGTGAAAATTACTCATATTAATTTAATTTGAGACCAAACATTTGCAAATCTAATTGCCTTTCCAATAACCTGATAACAGTGTTGATCGGCTAATACCACAAACTAAAAGCGGCTATAGTCGTGTTTTAATTCTTACAGCGCGGGGATCGATTTTAGACGTCAGAATCTGACGGCTACAGACGTCAATATCTGTATCTAAAGTCTATCCCCGCACTGTAAGAGTACACATATTTATAATGGCCGTAGAGCCAAAACATAGGTATTCAAATGAATCGAAAAGAGCTAACTAAAATATTTATGATGATTTAAAATCGAAAAAACCCTTTAGTCTCCATGGTTTATACATAAAAATCAGCGCTTAACCGGTTAAGCAGGTTAACCCTTTAACCGCCGGTGCCGCATATATTCGGGTTTTCATTTTTATTAGCACATTAATTACCACCTTTTAAACATGTTGAAGATAAAATGTAACATCAATCAGCAATATTTGAAAACAGTTGACCTCCATTTTGTCAAATCTGAATAATTTTCACTTACTTGAAGTTGTGGATCGCGTCAGCGAGACACAACTTCAAGTGGGTAAAAATTCAGATTGAATAATTTGGCGGTTAATATGGTTAAAAGGTTATGGGCTAACCTAATTAATACGCGGGATACCCGTCTGGAAACCATGAATTAATAAAAATGTCGATGACCATGATCACTGCTGATAATGATAACATAGCACTGTGAACACAAAAAAAAACATTTGAAAAGAAGACGCAGTGAATTCGTTGTGTTGAGCTTGCGTGCCAACTATCATGACTATCATGACTATGAAAATTTAAAAAAAACATCACTCCAGTAAACACGAAACTTTGGTCAAATGTTGGCCTAACCTTCTACCTGCTAGTGACGCATAATTATATACAGATATATGCGTCATATCTGGCATATTTAATTATTCAAAAAGTACAGACTTATTTGTCATTGAAATTGGGAAATTTGTAATTTCAGTTAAAATATCAACCGATCAAATTTCTGTTGTCAGGTTTGTTTGGAATTAAATGTGCTTTTAAACATCAAGAATATTGCAAATGTTTGGTCTCATGAGTAATTTCCACCCACTTGCAGTTGTAGATCGCGGTAGCGAGACACAACTGCAAGTGGGTGAAAATTTAAATTATTTAATTTGGCGGTTAAAGGATTTTAACCCTTTCAGTGCGGGGACCGACTTTAGACGTCAGATTCTGACATTTATTGACGTCAGATTCTGACGACTAATGTCGATCCCCGCGCTAAAAATGTAAAATATTTACAATGACTCATAACATAGGTATTCAAATAAAGCGGAAAGAGCTAACTAAGATATTTATGATAATTTCAAATTGAAAAAACCTTTTGTTCTCTATGTTGTATGAAAATATTTCAGCGCTCTAAAATAATGATTCAACTGCAAAACGCGCATGCCTGGGACGGTCAAGTGTAGGCCAACAGTAGCCTATTGAGTACAGATTGACGGCATTAATATAACCACTGAACTGATTACAAGAAACTACTTAAACGGGACATTGATCCAATGCTGTTTTAATGCTAGGCCAACGTCTGCGACGCTCGCCCAACATTGAACCAGCATTGAATAAATGTACAATGTTTGAGAGAAAGTCCTCCTGCCCAGCAAACACAAGACATTTGTATAACATTTATACAACGTCGGCCCAAGGTCTTCGACGCTGGTCCAACATTGCATAAAGTCATACAAATGTTTTGTGTTTACTAGGCATGTCAATACAAGCTTGGGTCAAGCAGTTTCAACATCCCGCAGTAATACAGTCAGTTTGTTTGCAAGCCAGCGACCAAGTAGGGGTAAGGGCCAAAGAGCTTTGAATTATAAACTCATAGATGTCGCTCAAGTATATATGAACTTGCTGTGATTTGAGAACTTGCTCTTAATGAGGCTTTGGGTATGAAACGCATATTTAGTATTATTATGGAATAGGGACTTGGCCTACCCTCGGGCACTATTGCCTTCTGGGGGACCCTTGTCCCGCGAATTTTAACAGTTGACTACACCTTTAAGCTAACCTTGGATGTATTTCTCGTGTTTATCGGGGTGACATGAACGGTTCTCGTGATTTATACCCATTCTGATGACTATTGTATATTGTTTCTCATGACATACTCATTCTGATAAGATGGCACATACCGTTTCTCGTGATATGCACTCATTCTGATAACTATTTGATTGTTTCTCATAATATACTCATTCTGATGACTATTTGATTGTTTCTCATGATATATACTCATTCTGATGACTATTTGATTGTTTCTCATGATATATACTCATTCTGATGACTATTTGATTGTTTCTCATGATATATACTCATTCTGATGACTATTTGATTGTTTCTCATGATATATACTCATTCTGATGACTATTTGATTGTTTCTCATGATATATACTCATTCTCATGGATCCAGACCATGTCGTAGTCCCAGCTGGCCCAGGATCTGCCCTTCATACTGTATCCCCCTATGGTACACGGGATGTAATGTCTTTCCTCCAACATGGATATCATCTGAATCACCAAGGTTTTGTCCTCAGATTGGTGAGATTCTGACACGTAGAAAGTCCTCATAAACTCCCATTCCATCAGGATATAAGGCACGTATAACTGATCCAGGATTGTCTTACCGCCGACCAGCGCCCTGTGTTCGAATCCCTGGATATCCATTTTGATAACGGCGCGGCCGAAATCCAGAAAGGGCAGGATGTCGTCTAGGAGGATGATATTGGTGAGTGGACCCTCCTTGGCGTCAGGGTGATTGGCCATTTCAGCCCCGTCCTGGGTGAGTCGTGTGTCCCCCTGATTGTCTAGACTCAGACCAAGCCTCGCCTCTCCTCGTGTGTTAGACACCGCATTGTTCAGGACAACAACCCTGTCTTCTACACAGTTGATCTTGACCGCCTTGTGGAGGTGCTTTACGTTGTCCAGTAGCGGCTCTATGGTGACTACTTTACGTCCTAAAGATGCAGCCAGCACTGTGTACAAACCGATATTACCTCCAATGTCAATAACGCCCAACTTGGAATCTGACATCAAGGCTTTCTTGAAGAGATCCAGTAGAGGTTTCTCACGTATCCCGTACGTCTTCAATTTATAGGACACGTAGACGTCCTCATTTGTGGGATACAGACAAATGGCAGGAGATGGATCGTAGGATAAATACATACACTCGTACGCCGCCGTGATGTCGGCATGTAGATTATAAAGCGCACACTTCGGGCACGTATCCGCGGCACCCTGCAAAGAATCCTCACGTGCTTCCCTTAAACTCAGATCAATAGCTGAATAATGACATTCTCGAGGCTGAACATCCACAATTAACCGAGGCTTATACGACCAGAACGATAATGATATCGTACATTTGACAATCACCACAAACACGGCAATAAAAGCCAGTGTTTTCCAGTATTTCATTGAGATTCCCATCCACCTGGCTGTCTTTACGTCCTTGCCGGCCGAGTCTTTAAAGCACAGTGAACCAAAGACCTGCATTATGCAGGTCAATACTATATGAACCGTGTAGGATATATTGATGACCACCAGTAGTACAGCTTATATTAATATTTATCAGGGCATGATGTTAACAATGACTGGTTGGTCATCACACCTGACCAGCGCCCGCTGATTTACGTGACCTCAGTCGCCGCTGTTCACCGGCGCCCTGCAGTCTGTAGTCTCAGCTCACAACGCCCTGCGCCAACAGCTGATCTACAAAGAGTAAGCAGATACGGCATTTTGGCTTTGCATTGTAAGCAGTTACGGCCTTTGCCCCGTGCCAATGGCTGAGCAGGCTAAGCATGTACTGCCTCTATGTACGCGGTCCAATAACTGATGCCGTGACTCACAGACCCAGCTTTAAGCAGCTGCAGCCAGACAAAATTCGTCCTCTTGAAGTTATAAGGTGCAAAACTGCCACTCTGTAAAGTGGCAGTTTAGCACCTTCTAACACCAAGTGGACAAAATAGGGGGCTTATATAAAAATAACATAACCTTGTTTTGTTACATATACAATGTTTTTTGGATGTTTCTTGCAAAAAAAATTCTGCTGAATTCAAATCCGATGCGTGCCAGCTTGTAAAGTTTGATAATTTTGTATATTCAAGGTTAAAGGTCAATTTCAAGGTCAAATATGATTTTTCAAGAAATGAAGCTGGGAACAAGTGTAATACCTCATTTTTAAGTGATTTTAACTGGGCAATATATTTCTGAAACTATTTTGATTAAACAAGGTCAATGTCAAGGTCAAAAGGTCAATTCCAAGGTCAAGTAAGAGAAAATATAACTTTTAACAAATACAGCTAGGAATTTGTGTAATGCCTCTTTTTCATAGGATTTTGACTGTCGATCCCCACACTGAAAAAGTATTTATAATGGCCGTAACATAGGTATCCAAATGAAGCGGAAAGAGCTAACTAAGACATTTATGATGATTTCAAATTGATCAAAAAACTTTATTCTCCATAGTTTGTACAAACATATTCCAGTATTGTGAGGGTTAGACGTCTAGAACACCAATTTTCTCAAATATTAAAGTGTTAAATATATAAAACTGGAAAGTTAAAGCTTACTTTGTTTTCACGGGTTTTGTCATTTTCTAAGACCTTGCTTTCTTTTATAATATCGCCCACAAAGTATATATGAGTCACTAGCAAGCAAAGGGTGTCATAAGTATAAACCTCTCTTATTTGAGCAGCTTAACCCTGCACAGGCTAGGGCTTACATTGTAGTAGTTGTTGAGTGGATCACCGCTGAGCGTACAAAGTTGTAAACCTGTCAAACACTCCACCCTTTTTATTTAGACGTCACTGTGTTGAATATCTCAGTCTTTGTGTGATCTATCTGATCAATGTCAGAACAGTACATACATAATTGTATTGATTGCCGCTCAACATATCTAAATATGCAGTGAACCCGTTCTTTTCAACCCAGGGGGAATTGGGATGTGTCTATCATGTCTATGCGGTGACAATCACTGCCCTGTTTATAGGGCCTACTATAGATCAAAATTATGTAGAGAAGCAAAGATCACGCGAATTCATATATTCATATATTCCTCATCTTCCCTTCAGCAAGTCTTGACACTGCGACCTCAGGAGTAGCGAGCCTTGCGGGGGAAGATGCTATTCCTATGCTATGTTATATCGGATGAGAGCTGAGCACATTCATACATGAGGAAAGTACGCCATTATTATTCATGGCATTCAGTAATTATGCTATCACCAGTGTTAAAACGTCTCAACCGATGACATTATCATAGATAAGAGAGGAACATCGATAATTTAAATTTAAACTGGTAGGACATTTTGGGGAACGTATATGATATTGTATTTACTATATCCTAATCTAACTGTTGGAAAGAAATGACACTTTCATTCATTCATTCATTCATTCATTCATTCATTCATTCATTCATTCATTCATTCATTCATTCATTCATTCATTCATTCATTCGTTCGTTTGTTCGTTCGTTCGTTTGTTCGTTCGTTCGTTCGTTCGTTCGTTCGTTCGTTTGTTCGTTCGTTCGTTCGTTCGTTCGTTCGTTTGCTCGTTCGTTCGTTCGTTCGTTTGTTCGTTCGTTCGTTCGTTCGTTCGTTCGTTCGTTCGTTCGTTCGTTCGTTCGTTCGTTCGTTCGTTCGTTCGTTCGTTCGTTCGTTCGTTCGTTCGTTCGTTCGTTCGTTCGTTCGTTCGTTCGTTCGTTCGTTCGTTCGTTCGTTCGTTCGTTCGTTCGTTCGTTCGTTCGTTCGTTCGTTTGTTTGTTTGTTCGTTCGTTTGTTCGTTCGTTCGTTCGTTCGTTCGTTCGTTTGTTCGTTTGTTCGTTTGTTCGTTTGTTCGTTCATTTATTCGTCCGTTCGTTCGAGACTTGTTGAGTTCAAATGAACTCTAAAAAAATAAATAATTAGAATTATTTCGTTAGATAAAAATTAGCCAATATTAACAGTGATTAAGAATTATCTTACTTATTAGCTTCTCATAAAACTAACATATGTCTCTGATATGAAAGTAATGGCAACTCAGTGAAAAAACCGCTTAACATAGAAAAAAGATGCTCAAAATGCAAAACATACATTAATCTAATTAGAAGTTTTGTCATTTTATATATTTGAGTGCAATCTTGCATGAAGTTTTCTCAGGTACGGAACGAGTGAATTTATGATTTATCGTAAAACACTTGAGGATAACACATAGTGCAGGATGTGGCTCAGCTGAGAAACGCTTCTCTTAAAGGTGATCTATCACCCCCTATAAGGTATGAATAATTATGTCCTTATATAGCCAGTCACCCCATATGGGGTGATTGGCTATCATGTGACCCTCTCAGAAGGAAACACTTGTGCCCCATCTTGTGGCAACTTTGATTTATTTGTCACAAAATTATTCATACCATGTAAGGGGTGATAGATCATCACCTTTAATAATTAACTTTCCAGCGTGGATTACATATGGCTGCTCAACGTGCTCATCTTGGAATTGTCATGAAGTGGTTATATACCGCATAACTTGACTTTAACCTTTTCTATGCGGAATATGTCTGAGCTGATCGCTCATTATTTGCGGAATTAAATTGTAAAAATGATTAATTTCAGGCTTTATTTAAATTATTTGGATAGTCATCTAACACATCTTCAGGAAAGCGAAATGGGTATTGGTGTTGATATGGACGGGTTCTAGACTGGTCAGACCAAGGTCATTTCAAGGTCATTTTAAGGTCAAATTATACGCAAATTTACACAATTTTTCAAATGCTGTACTGTATATGACATTCTACTGAAGATCATGTTAGGCCTACACCCGCGTATCCCAGCTTGTGATTAAGTCATATTTACGACCGCGTCTTGGCGGTTGTCATGTTAGGCCAGTTTGGGATTAGGTCATATTTACGATCGAGTCTTGGCGGTTTAAGTGCCCCTAGTACCATCCCAGGGCAATTTGGTGAAATACGGCGCATGATATATAAAAAAAACTCTATATCCTGACAGTACCATCATGAAAATGAAATAAAATGAATGGGATTTAGGCCACCCTCGTGTATATCGTCTTGAACTGGCACACTACACCCATGGGTCGTCATAAACTACCCGCTTTTATGTCCTAACAGTAACTTTATTCTGTCAAACTCAATGACCTTGACCTCCTTTGTTTTCACCGAGCTGGCTAATACAATGAAGTATGGCGGAGGGGTCTTATATAACCTTGTTTTCACCGAGTGACGTCACTGAGTTTCAGAGAATGAAGTATGGGGGAGGGGATCTTATATAACCGTGTTTTCACCGAGTGACATCACTGCGTTTCACAGAATAAATGAATTCTTGGTCCTAGTAAACCATTCGGATGACAAGTGATTGTAAATTAGACCTGATAAGTGTTTATTCATGCTACACCTGCATAAGTTAGTTTAGGATTAGGTCATATTTATGATCGCGTCCTGGCGGTCTACGTATTCATATACTCTCGTGAATAATTTATGAAATATGGCGATTGTTTCTGACCTACGTCCTTTGCGCATGCGCTTAAAAAGTATTAGGGGCCTACTTTATTGCATTAGTCCGTCAAGCGAAATCAAAAGCTGATTCATTTATTAGAACTACTATTAAAATAATAAAAACCTAATTACATGTATTTAAAACAATCTTCATAGTCCACCAAATTGTTCAATATTGTATAATATCGCCATCACACGTGACATGGAGAATCGCACTAAAGTCGCTCCTTGGATATGAAAAGGTGTATATGTCACTTTGTACATTGGCAAATACATCGTTTCATATCCAAGAGGGGGGGGGCGAAGTAATGGAGAAATTAATTTAAAAACTACACATATTCACGACATTTTTAACAGGATAGTTCTTGTGGAGCTCTTTACCATTTAACGTACGTCTTATTACTAATTAATCTTCTTTTATATCCAGTTTAACATGTTTAAAGCACCCTATGTTTGAAAATGAGAATACCAGTTTTGTCAGTAGTGATTGCCCCTTATCATGATCATATTATAAAGGGCTGGTGGACATTGAAAAGTGTTGGGTGGGAACTACCAGTAAAGGCTCCAATGGATCCTGTTTCGCTTCTCTCCCAGGTGTACATTTACTATTTATATTCTAGGGATATTATTACTTATTAATATTGTATCTAGTCCACTGGATAAATTGAATTGAATTAAACCACCCTCTGATGGGGTGTTGCCTGCCTGCCGCAGCAAACATGATGCCGTGATCCAGTGCTGGCTTGACGATGGTCCAGCGTCGTACACGGTGGGCCAAAGCACACAGCAAACAGAATGCTGGTTTAAGGATTATGCCGGCGTCCGTTGTACACTATGGATCAATGTTAAAGCAGCATTGGCTCAACGTCTTGTGTTTTCTGAGATATTATATTATATCACCGTCACGTCTAACACAAAAACAGCATAAAGTAACGACATTTATATAAACGATATTAAATTGTCGTTTAAGGCACTTATGATATAATCTAACGTCAAAATGTGTTCTTAAACAGTGATTAGCCTATGTCACAAGAAACAAAATTAAATAAACCGTGAATTAATCCTTTTAGTGGTCCCGAAATTATAGCATATATAATTATAGCATATATAATAGTGACATCACACTGGGATTTATGAGATAAATATAAATAAAAATGATGACCCTGTAGCTGAGACTGTTCATGATGCTTTATTGTACAAATATCCATAAGATTGACATGTCTAAGGTGACATGGAGGGCAGCCGTTCTGGACGTCCTATGATGACAAATGGGGTAGGGACTGACTGGGCGGGAAGAGTGAAACATGACCTTTATGTCGGGAACATGGGTTCCGGATGTATCCAATCACAAACTCCCTACCCAGAATTCTAGTATACGGGAAAATTTAGCAGACAACAAGTTGTGTTAGTTTTAATGATTGTTTAACATAGAAAAGAGATGATAATTAACTAAGTGTTTAACTTTGAAAAGTAATACTTATATCGTCGTCTTCAGTATGACACTTGCTTTCAGTCCATGTGAAACTTGTAGTTAAGAAAAGTGTAAGAAATATGAAATTGATTCAGATTTTGATCAACTGGCCAAAATTTGAGATAAAAACGCTTATTATTAAAAAGTTAGAAAAGCTGATGCTCTTAGACTTCCATTGGATCTGGTAAATACACTACAGAAAAATCAGGTATAAAAGAGAAACAGGTAACGTTAAGTAGGCCTATTTACTTATAAAAAGGAAAGTTGCAAACTCAACAAACAATGCCATGTCTTTGACAATCACGAATGATAGACAGAAGAGAGGACAGATGGATATCCCAGAAAAGGGGTAGGGTGTAGAGGTCAAAGAGTAACATGGTAGAGGACTCACCGCTAGGTGGTACCTCTTTATAGGGCGATCCCTGTAGATCCGGAATCCCGGCAGCAGTGTATAACTAACTGCCGACTTGACGATGGTGAAAACGACAGCACAGAGTGTGAGAACCATAATATGATTATCTCTACTAAGTGCAACTCCCCCCCCCCTCCCCCACCTAAAAATATATCCTATTCTCACTATCAGTTTTCAAATAAATGTGATGTGATAATGACAAGATCATCGGGAGGCTTTATAATGACCTTATGTTAGCACCCGTTGTCCAGATTTGCATAAAGTATATTCATGTATATATCCAGGATCATTGAAATAAACCAAAACGGCCTGATGCATCTAATTAGAAAAACAGCCACCTTGTCAGATGCTTAATAATCACCTAGCTGTTACTATTGATTACTTTTTGTGAATTTGCAATATCAAACATCTAGGTATATGACATGGGGATTGTTATGAAATAGTTGGAGAAGAATAAGGGGGGGGGGGGGGGAGGGCGGGGCTCCGTGCCTAATTCTCATCGAGGCGACGTAGTTCCATTGGTCCACACATGAACTTGGATGATAGTAGGCCTATGATATTTCGTAGCAGAATAATGGTACTTTTTCTTTCTGTTTCAAAACATGAGTACAATATGGAACATATTATAACATATTCATATATACAATTTTTTATTCTGATATACTCGACATATATGAATAATGGATGAATACAAAAACTTACACAGAAACAAATGAAACAAATACATACATTGTATACAAACATGTTAATAATAGTACATGACTATGCAGATATAAATATTTACACACATAAATCTGAAAATAGATACGATTTTTTTTAATTGCGATAGGGAAAATTCCAATTAAATAACTTGACGATTAAAGGGTTAATTATTCGTCACAATAAGGATGTTCCGGGCATTCATTATTACCTCCGCTAAAGGAGGTTATGTTTTTGGTCGTGTTGGTTTGTTTGTCTATTTATCTTTCTGCCTGTCCGTCATCCGTATTACTCACAAAGTAATTAACGGATTTGCATGACATTTTTACCAGATGTGTGTATCGTCCCCAGGAAAAATCCAATACATTTTGAGGATGATCTTGATTACGACCCGGCTCCAGAATCGCGCTGCGGAGGTTTGCAGTCTATGACTGACTGTACAGTTTGATATGATTTACATTTCAACTTGAGTGGGAACTGTGGTAAAATAACATGAGAAGAATTCCCTGCGTTCTAAAACGACTAGTCTGTTAAGAAAATTAAAATAATAATTTGAAAGCGACCAATCTGTTTCTTATCATAACATCAAGAGTATCAGTCGATCAGCTGTCAAGCTTTCTCTACTATTCCCATCCATTTCATGTTGCTCTCCTATATCCGCGCACTTTTCAGCTTCAAACTATATGATACATACCCCAACAATATAATATGCAAATTATATATATCCAAACGTTAGATATCCCAACAATGAATAAATAAGATTTAAAATCATGATAATTTCGTAAAAATGTTAAATCAATATACTATTGTAAAGGTTACATGGGAGTCGTTATAACTTGCTCGCGTTTAAGCCTTGATAAATATTTTCTACTATGAGTGATTGTCTCACCATCCAGTTCTCCTGGCCTAGTTTAGCCTATATGTGCACAAAGGTGGCCTAAAGCCCGATTCATTTCATTTTATGAGTGCTTGTAAATTTGGCTGATGACCTTCATGTGTTGGTGTGAGACCTGTTCAGCCACTTTAGGATTAGACTTATTTATGACATCTCCTGATCGCGTCGAGAAGATCTACGTGTCTCTTATATATCACCATCACGTTTCATATGGAAATCACTGTAAATTAATGACGTACGAAAAAAAACTAGATGATTGTTTTCATACAAATCATCATAATTTCACCTAATATTCAGCATAAGGAGAAGATACAGACAATAAAAATTGTTCATCATTTCAATCATTCTAATAATGAGACAACTACTAATTAACTCTGTAGCAGTTTCAACTTTAAATGTTTTCTATTAGTTTTAGGCCCCTATTTGATTGGTGTTCCATTCCAAAAAACTGTACCTCAATAGTGAACCACCTGTAGGCTCACTGTAAATATGGGTAGCCTCGTGTTTTAAATTGTCAAGATACGCCCCCCCCCCCCCCCCTCGATATGTGGAATATAATGCAGAAATAAACAAACTTATTACACACATTACCACGTACATATCAACCATATTGGTCAATCAATGTCATTTCAGTAACTTCTACTTAATAAATACAAGTAATTAATAAATAACTGATCAATATGTGTTATTTTATGTATGTCTTATTTTTTTGTGTATTCTCATACACTATTCCAGTTTTTTAGTAATATGAAAAAATTATAGCTTTTCTGAAAATAGTAAAATACCACCTCACCTAACCCGCCAAATCAACGAGAACGATTACACACTATATTTAAAGGTTGTCTGAAGAGCGATGACCTGGGGAAATAAATCATTTCTTTGCCTTTTTTCAGGAAATTTCTCTCAGCTATTACTAAGATTATTAATAATGCCAATTTTGGTAAAGAAGTCGCCCAGCCAGCAATACAGATGGATGTTTATAGATGTGGTAATTGGTTTTCTGTGGATCTAGTTGCCGTTTGCAGAACCTTATAAGGGGCGAATCAAAAACAAACAAGTTTTTTTCTGAGATGTCACAGACAAACTTTTTTCCCAGGCATGTTTAAAGATCCATTCAACTGCGAAACGGGCATGCGTGGGACGGTCACGCGTAGGCCTACATTAATATCAGCGGCTAAACTGTCTACAAGATACTACTCAAACGAGACATTGATCCAATGCTGTTTTAATGTTAGACTAAAGTCTGCGATGCTGGCTCAACATTGAACCAACATTGACGGAGTGTACAATGTTTAAGGAAAAGCTGTCCTGTAGATACACATTCGGGGGGTCAGCTGTTTCGCAATCCCCGCAGTATTAAAGTCAGTTAGCTTGCAAGCCCAACTCCCAGCTAAGAGCCAGGGCTAGGAGCTTTAAGCTTTGGAGAAATTTTTAACTCATCCTAGCCTAGGCCTACCCACGGGCAATATTGCATTCTGGAGGACTCATGTCCTGCAAGTTTTAGCAGTTGACTAGACCTTTTATCCCATAAATTAAAAGGCAGGTGTTATTTCTCATGCTCATTCTAGTGTGCTGGTATAATACCTATACGCATTAGATGTTTGACTGAGCGGAGCAGTTTCTTTGGCAGTTTCCGGCAGATTTGGAAAGATCTGCTGGCTGTCAACAATCTATTTTTTTCTTACACATAAATGAACAAATTATTTTTGTCCCACACTTTATAGAGCAAACTATTTACTTTGCCAATTTTGTAACCAAATTATTTTTTCACGAAAAAACATACCCCCCCCCCCCCTGGTATTAAATGGCCGGCCCCTAATTTGCTTAATTGTGACCCAGTGATACTAAACTCGTTTAAAAACAACACCTGGGATTTTTTGTTTTCTTGACAGAGAAACAACTTTTTGATGGGACGGATAGGGGCAGTCTCTGTAGAAAGTCTAACATCGTAATCTATCATGTTAAAACCATGCTATTGCACAATTTAAAACACAAACCTTCCAATATCTGGTGCCCCAGAACAGGGTTCTAGGCGCATGTGAAATGGATCTACTTTGTGATCTTTACAAAGCCTTGGACCATAGACAACTAAGACATTCTTTTGTTCTAAAAGAAAATTCATTTTGAGATATCAGGCTGATTGCTCTGAACAATATGGCAACCCGAGTTAAACAACTCTGGTATTATAATCAGTCAGGTGTGATGGAACTGCTGATTATGAGGGATCCTCATTATGGTCGGAGTCTAGAGCTCCTCAGGCTTTATCCTATACATAAACACTTCCTACAATAAATTATTACTGGGCCTAATTATTAGTATTACCAGGGTGGGTGGTATTTAGTCGTGAGGTTCTCTCCGAGGCTGTGGATTGATGTATTTGCTTTACTCGAAAAAATCAACATGGGGGTGACTGAGAGCGATCTGGGTTCCAAGGTCCGAAAAATGTCCATAACTTTTTAATGTAACTGAAATGTTACTGATTCTAAAAAAAAAAATTTCGACCTAATTATTTGAGGGAAATTCTTAGATATAACCGTCCAAAGAAATACGGAGTATTTGTACGGATTTGTACAGAGTCAATCTGTGGCTGAAATCTATTTCAACCACTGGGGCTAGGTTGTACTGGTAGTCTAAAGACTATGGTTTAATTTTATTTTGACGTTTATTATTTTGAAAGCTCCGTATTTTTTACATGTTTGCGTTCACAAAAAATGAGATTTATTATCAGGCTGAAATGGCACAAATGAAAAACAAATACAATGTCAGTCTTAAACGTGGAGAGTAACCTAACCTAGAATAATTAAAAAAACAGCCTTGCGCAGGGAGCGAACTCACAACCTTGGTATTTCTAAGCACATGTCTTACCGACTACACCACGGGAGCTGTTGTTGATCAGGTAATCACAATGATGGGGACAAGTAAATAGTAAATTTGTTAAGGTCTCTGAAAAAAAGGGGATTTTAGCTCTCATAAATCTGAACACCATGTGATTATTCAATTTCTGTATTATATGATCTGAGTGAGATGTATTGTTTCGAGACAAAATTGCCGATGTATATCTTTAATATATATATTCAGAACGGCAACCAGATCCACAGAAAACCAAATACATGAATTACAGATTTTCCTTAACACATCCATCTGTACTGCTGGCTTGGCTTGCTTTCTTAACTTAACTACATTACCAAAATTGGCGTTATTAATAATCTTAGTAATAGCTGAGTAATAGCTTTCTTGGAAAATGAAAGCGAAGAAATAATATCTTTCCCCCGGTCATCGCTCTTCACGCAACCTTTAAATATCTTGCGTAATCGGTCTCGTTGATTTGGCGGTCGAGGAGGTATGACAAGTAGACAATGACTTGGTCTTCCTGGAGTAGGTTTATGAATAATACCTCGACCATCTATCTCAAACAGAACATCAAATTCTAAACCCCCAGTAATCTTGATGCCTTGATAACTGCTTCCTGCCGGTTCATATCTGTCACAAATCCCTTTATTTCTTAGATGGCTTTGTATTTCTTCTAAAATTGGCGTTAGTGTTTTTTTAGCTTCTTCAATTGCACCAAACGGAAATGTGGCAAACTCCTTATGAAACGTCTCAACAGCCGCCTGCATATCAGAATCAGTGTGCCAAGCTTCTTCCATTTTTCTGTCTGTAAAAGGAAATACATGTGTTAACTATCTATCTACATGATATGCCTGCTATGTTTCATAAGACCATTCAAGCAAGTGTTTTTTATCTGAAAAGTACAATCGTTGAGCAAATATAGTGTTCATTTTTTTATAAAATCACCAATTCCACACACGTGTGTCTTTTAATCTCCTGATTCGGATAAGAGGATCACTCTAATCCATTTTGACGCGTAAAAATACCCTAATTTTAAATTTCAGAATGTCCGCCATATCAAAAGTAAACGGATTTGTTTTAAATTATTCTGGATGTTCTTTAAACATTTAGTAATTTCACCTTTTTTAAATAAATTTTTAGCATCTTTACATATATTCCTGATGACTAGGTAGCTTAAAGCCGCCAAATTGAAATAACAAAATTAAAAAAGGCCACCAATAATATCGTATTGAAATATTTTTTAATGTAGCCTAGTTTTTCACATTAACTGTTTGTTTCATTGTATAGAGTGTACTAAATTGTTCTGCTCAACTGAATTATAATATTTACTTTGCGACGGACTACACCCTTATGAAAGCTGACCATAATGTGCATGCGTGTGAGCCCACATGTTTATTCAGCAAATCATGACGAAGCACCTACTTAGTGTAGTCATTCTGTGCAAAATAATCTGGACAAATTGCTAACAAAAGTTTAATAATTTTTTAAGGTATACATAGGCACAAACTACCATTTCTGAAAAGTTCCAAGCAAAACTCATGTTCAATTTTGTTAAATAATTTTGAGAAATTCACTAGAACTATTTTCCAATATCATGATCACTAGCAAAAATCAATTTTTTTCCTCCAATGTTCAAATGTTAGGTATCATTACTTGTGTTTTGGGATATTAGGAATCGATTGCAGGTATTAGTGTGACTTTAATCACACATAATTTTATTTGGGCTATGCCCAAATATATTGAGTTTTCAGCGAAACTTTAAACTTATTATTCTTGGCACGTTTTTGTAAGACGCTATTTTTATGTAATCTACTTGAAATTTTGACACGACATTCCGAGAGTAGTCATGAGGGGTGCAATGACTTTTCTAAATCATTCAACATGTTCTTCTGGATTTATCCATGATTTTATGGATCACTATACTCTTGAATGGCAAAGGGCAATTTCTGCTTACTTGTAAAGTGAGCAGATACTGCACTATGCTGCTCTTCAAATGCAAAAGGCAGTATCTGATTACTTGTAAAGTAAGCAGATACTGCCTTTTGGCTTGCACGGCAGTAAGCCTATCATTGGGTCCAATGTTGGTTCAATAGTGGACATGTCCGGTGATTCTCCATTCATTGCCAGGCGGGTGAACAGGTGCCCCTATGTCCTGACATACTCCACTCTTTAGTCTCTAGATTTTATGATGAAAATACATTTTCAAATGTTTCGATTCCGGGCCAGCGTCGCAGACAGTGGCCCAGTTATAAACCAATATTGTGTCCTAGGTATGGACAGTTAAAACCTTAAAATAACAGTTGCAATTCTATTCAAACACAAAACGTTGAATCAATGTTGTTTTATTGTTGGGCCAGTGTCGGGGATAGTGATACAACATTAAGTAAACAGAGAGACAAGTCAATGTGTGTACTGGGCAGTGGGCACTCTGAATGCGATTCCATTTGACAAACAAATCGTAGCCTCGAAGCTACAGGCTCCTATCTGACACTCGTTAGAGTGGCAGATAGGATCCTTTAGCTTCGAGGCGACGTAATATATATATCTATTTACAAGTACAAAAGCTCAGTGGGGACTTCTGAAATTTGAAGTCTGAAGTCCGAAGTCTAAAATTACAGTTCAGAATGGCTGCCAAGAAACTCATACGCGAAATTCCAATCAATCGGTCATAATAAAAATAACCCAACAAAATTCAAAATGGACACCACACAAACTCATAAAACCTAGCCTAAATATTATTGTTACCTGAAAAGTCACAATTCATGTCTAGTTATATAATATATTTGGACCTTGTGGTTTGGTTCAGTTCTAGCTTCTTGTACATTTTCTTGACACCAAAATTTGCAGTGCTATTTCTCCCTCAGTTTCTACCCGATACACATCAAACCTTGGCACAATGATCCTCAGGTATCGAGGTATTATGCTATGACTTTTTGGAATTCCCAGTTGTCCTACCGGATTTATTCAGGATTTTATGGATCACTATTATAGGGGCTATTTCTCTTTGAGTTTTTATTCAATCGACTTCAAATCTTGGCACAATGATAATTATGTATTGAAATTTTAAGCTATGACTTTTTTTAAGAATTCACAGTTGTTGTTCTGGATTTATTCGAGATTTGTAACTACATTGACACAATAGTGGCATACATGTATGTAATGACACCATGGCGTAATATCATGTCACTTTATCGTCATATTCTAAGATTCTAAGATCATATGGTGACATCCCTGAACTATAATCAGATAATGTCGAGTTTTAAATAGACTCTTGTGTCATGCAGATTGAACCTCTGTAGTATCATATTTTAACATAAGATGTCATATGTTGCCATTAAACGTTACATATGCCTTCATTCGTATATAAAATACAATATCGATATTGTAATAATTTGTGTAATATTGTAATGTCAACTTAGTATAATGATGTAATATCCTGACATTATAATGACATATCCGAGTGTTCTGATTGTGTCATTTTCACACTATCATGACAATAATGCCATATTCTGATATAATTATTATAACCATAATTATGATATCAAATGTCTTTTTCTGACAATATAATGACATATTGTACAGTTTAGTGTTTAGATGAAAAGAATATAACATAACATTTTAAATTGATTATTTCAAACCGTAACGTTCCAGTGCTGTATCCTGACGCTATATTGTGAATCATCTATATATTATTGCACGTAGCTTATGTGCCGTTAT
Organism: Flabesymbios commensalis; assembly: GCA_964017125.1. Classification (NCBI taxonomy): domain Eukaryota; kingdom Metazoa; phylum Annelida; class Polychaeta; order Terebellida; family Flabelligeridae; genus Flabesymbios; species Flabesymbios commensalis. The sequence continues at coordinate 102,007,848 of OZ024903.1, forward strand.
GTGCGCTACTCCATCCGCTACGACATTACTAGACAACTTTGCATACCCACATATTTATTCACCCCAACGTCTCGCTATTAATGTCATTTTTCTCTGAAATCCACAGCAACCCTGAGTTTTCAGACGCCATTTTGATTATGTCCACCTTATTAGGCCTTAAAACCACAACCATGACCATGGGACATCGCCGACCCAACACAGTATCAACACTGTTCTGTTCTGGGAGGAAGTTATTCAAATATAACTATGATATAACACAATTTTGTCAAAATATCAAACTATAGAGATCAAAAAGACATCAAAAACCTCTAAAAAATCATTTGACAGTATAATGATGTCTGATATTGTATTCCCTGATCTAAAAAATCCAATCTAGACTAAGATTTCTCAAATATGATATCTAGAAGCTAAGATATCTTAATTTTAGTTTCGGCTGGCGGCCATTTTAAATTATGGCGGCCATCTTGCATTAATAAATATAGTCTTGTGTATGAGATGTAATTCTCTGAAGTTAGATATATATTATCAGGCATTCAAATCTACATTTTTCTCAAAAAAGTCAATTTGTGCACTTTTTGCTAAAACGTAAAGGTGGGATATTGTATTTCAATGGTCACGTGACCTATGACCTTCCAATGACCACAAAAATAATATTGTCGTCCAAATGGCATTATGGGATCTCAAAACTAGAACTTAGGGTCAATAAACACATTTCTAGGATTGCCGGGACTGTATTCATAGCTGATGACTTTTTTTGGCGGCTATTTTGGAAATATGCAAATTAGCTAATTAAATAAGCAAAATCTCGAATAGTATCTGGCAGATTTGAAATGTACGGGAAAAAATACAATAGAAACCGTTGAGAAAAGTTTGACAGACATGTTTATTAGATTGGTTAGGATATATCCCTGTCTAAATTAATTATTGCAATTTTTAATCCCGACATTATAGTGTCATATTTTGCAATCATATTGTATTTCTTGACAATCAATGTACTATTATGGCATCATAATGCCATAATCTGAAAATTCAATGCTACATATATTCATGCCATCACAACAAAATAGCATCCTGATACATAAAGTGTCATATTCTCACATACTAGTGTTCCATCTTAACACAATTGTAGCAGTCTAAAATATTCATAAAAAGGTTTTTAACCAGACAGTTAGTCAGTCAGAGACTGCAAACCTCCGCCGAAATTAATTATCATAAAACCTACATTGTACGTATTGCATTCATTCATTTAGTAAGTCTATAGTTAAACTTCACAGTGGATGATTAATTATGACGTTATAGAATCAACCTATTTCATTAATCCATTCATTTGAGTATAATAACCATACACAACGATTGTGCAACTATGACACGATAAAGGTGTCTTCTATGTAGTTTGATCAAAGTAGTATTTTACCACAAATTCATGTGATTTGGTCGTAATGCGGATCCTGCAAATCCTCAAAATTTAATCGCTTGTTCCTTATCTCAAGACACACCCCTGGTAAAAATTTAATGCCAATCCGCTCTTTATTTTTTTAATATTCAGAGGGACAGAGAAGCTCAGGACCCAGGGGGAGGTAAATATAGTTTTCGAAAATCGTCGTACGATACCAGATATATCATCTCTGAAACCCGATAGGAAAATGACATGTTATGACACAGCCTATTATTATAATATGATTGTCTATTTTATTCTATTCTATTCTATTCTATTCTATTCTATTCTATTTTATTCTATTCTATTCTATTCAATTCTATTCTATTCTATTCTATTCTATTATTATGTTGTATTCTATATTTACCATGCATTAGCTCCAATCGTATCCAAGCGTAGAACCAACACGACTGAACAGTACAGTTCTCACATTATGTGAACATAAAAGTTCCTTATTCTTTGTACGTGTGGCAAAATCATGTGCCACGTGTGCAGACACTTGACTTATTGTATTGGTTATTTATCCAATGCGCTGTACCTCTTCAACAAGCTATGTATTTTCAGCATTTGAGAATGTTAAATATATATAGGAAATAACATACTAAAATATCTAAGGCATTTGTTATAAATTGTGAGACTTATTAATCATATATGTATTCACTTTCAAAATAGATACTTTGCTTCAATGATAAGGAATATTTTGACTTGGATGAGTTTACTTCTGAGACATAAAGGAAATGGCAGCTGAAATGTTATAAAACTCCCCTTATATGGATCAGTCTTTGCCATGTCAATATTTACCTCAATATTACTGGTATGGGGAAGATGAGACACTAGAAAGTTTTTTTTATTCTCGCTTGTAACATATACAAATAAATTGGTCTTTTTAAATTGGAAAAGCTGATTTGTAAAATAAAATGAAATAAAAATTGACAGAAATGGGTTTTACGACCACTAATCTGGTAATGCCGTGAGACTGCTGTCAGATCGCCACTTATATATTAATGCTGTCAGATGGCCACTGATATTTACTTCAAATCTCCCCTGAAGTTAATAGGCATATCACTATTGGGTATTTTGTGGCACATCAACTTGATGGCGTTGTGTCTTAATGTGACACAAAGCCATCAAGCAACTGACATGGTAATGTTGTCAGATCGCTGTCAGATCACCACTAATGTGTAATGCTGTCAGGCCGCTGTATGATCGCCACTAATGTGTAAAGCTGTCAGATCACCACTAATGTGTAATGCTGTCAGGCCGCTGTCTGATCGCCACTAATGTGTAAAGCTGTCAGATCACCACTAATGTGTAATGCTGTCAGATCGCCACTAATGTGTAATGCTGTCAGGCCGCTGTCTGATCGCCACTAATGTGTAAAGCTGTCTGATCGCCACTAATGTGTAAAGCTGTCAGATCACCACTAATGTGTAATGCTGTCAGATCACCACTAATGTGTAATGCTGTCAGGCCGCTGTTTGATCGCCACTAATGTGTAATGCTGTCAGATCACCACTGATGTGTAATGCTGTCAGATCACCACTGATGTGTAATGCTGTCAGATCACCACTGATGTGTAATGCTGTCAGATCACCACTGATGTGTAATGATGTCAGATCACCACTGATGTGTAATGATGTCAGATCGCCACTAATGTGTAATGCTGTCAGATCACCACTGATGCGTGATGCTGTCAAATCGCCACTGATGTGATAATGCTGTCAGATCGCTGTAAGATCGCCACTGGTGTGTAATTCTGCATGTCAGACCGCTGTCAGATCGCCATTGATGTGTAATGCTGTCAGATCGCCACTAATGTGTAATGCTGTCAGATCACCACTCATGTGTAATGCTGTCAGATCACCACTGATGTGTAATGCTGTCAGATCGCTGCCAGATCCCGAATATGCATGCTATCAATATCTGGGGTCATCAGAAGTATAGCAGAGGGTGGCAGAGTCACCACTAAATATGTGAGCCACACAGAATGGCCCCCCTGACTACCACGGCTATTAAAATGTCTATAGACGTCTAAAGTCGCTCCTCACACTGAAAGGATTTAACATGCTAAAGTGCACTGTAAGACCTAATATAAAATATTCGTTATTCTGGCCTAAAATATGGGCCTCCGCGTACAGCAGTCAACCTTTAACAGGACACCGAACCTGCTTTCAAGGGAGATGCGTCATCAATTGCCGCTAATACTAATATTACGTTCAAATTGACCCATCTCCATAATATAAAGGATATCTTAATAGACCCACAGGTGGGTCCACAATATACAGCTGTAGAGGTGGTTGTGTGGTGCATGATAAGGACATACACCAACGCCTTTACCATGTTTAAGGTAATCTTAGCAATTTCACCATACAGCAGTGACCTTTAAGAGGAGACCGAACCTGCTCTCAAGGAAGGTATGTCGTCGATTGCCGCTAATAATAATATTGACATGCATATTGACTCTATAAAGGGTATCTTAATAGACTCACAATCGCAAAATAGGAATGACAATGACACAACTGCTGTAAAGGCGGTTGTGTGCTGCTTCAGAACCTACACCAACAAGCTTTTAACCCTTATTCTGCTAAGTTAATTTATTTACATTTTCAAATACTTGAGGATGTGTCTCGCTACCGCGATCCACAACCTCAAGTAGTTGAAAATTACTCATATTAGTTTAATTTGAGACCAGACAATTCCAAATATTGATTTTTAAGCAGTCATTTCATTCCCAATAACAGTAATTCAATCGGCTAATAAAAACGACTATTGTCGTGATTAGCAGGCAAAGGGTTAAGTTAACCCTTATAATGAACCCTTTAAGTCCTCACAATGCATTAAAACATACTTTTACATCCCTGAAAACAGACTTAATTTTCCTACAACAAAGGGTTTTAGAACGAAAATTACCATGAAACTGGTGTACCAGCAGGCCCTAAATTGCAATTTTCTTTAATTTTTCAACCACTTCAAATCATCTTCATCCACTACAAGTCGAGAATTGCGACAGCAATTCGCGGGTTGTAGTGGATGAAGATGACAATGGTAAATTCAGGCTTCAAAGGGCTAAAGAACCAAACACGCCTACATTCGTTTTCAGCCTCTTTTTATTCGTCATTCAAACAAAAGAATTGATGAGAAATGAGCATTCACGTTATTAGATAACCATATGTTTTGATTCACAGTGCGAGTACTTTCACCCACAGACATGTATTACCAACTTTTAGTATGGTATAATGAATTTCATTTTTACGTACTAGGTAAATTAGTTTTTTATCTATATTTACCATTAGTTATATACTGAGTTAATTTCAAAACATGTAGTCAAGATGATTACAACACCACAAAGAAGCGAGAGTTCACATTTTATCACCACTTTACTGCATGTGTAGGCCCCCCACACTGGTACATGTACACCATCTCTCTCCCAAACCACGACGTTAGCATATTAATCCCTGTGCTGTATATATTCTCAGTCATTGCTCAGACCATTGTCATTAAAATGTATTTAAAATAATTTAATGTAGGTGTCTATTATTGGAATTGGAATCAATCCAATTCCGGAATCGAGCACAGGCTTATTTATAATACGAAAACATACTTACGGGATACACTGTACCGTATGTTATATAAATAAGCTCATCATTTTTTTATTGTACGTTTATTATTATTTAAGATGTATTTACATATGAAGCTGATTTGTAAATGTCACAATAACAAACTGTTTTAACGATTGCTTTGATAATTCAACGAGCTGTTAGTTAAAGGTATTCACACTTTTCATAAAAATTAACACACAGATAATAAATAAGTAATTAAAGTAGCCTGGGCCTATATATTGTTTTTTCTCTATCTTTGATAAGCAAAACTAAGACGGAGGAATATGAAAAACAACAACAGGGCAGTAAAGATTATAAACATCCAAAACAGTTTTGATCGAGGTTCTTGATAGTCATGGAATTCGTCATCGTCCTTTTCTTGTGGCCATCCCGGATTTCCAATAATAAGAGATGACGCGTCTGTAGAGTATTGTGGTGATTGAAACTCGTACAAGGTAGGATATATCCGTGACAGTCCTTCGTAACTGCTCTCAAGACGTATCATATTCAACTGAAGTATGTTTATCATTTTTGTTTTATTTGTGCAGAGTCGTTCAACTCGGTTTGCCATATTTTCCAGAGCTTTGGGCCTAATATCTCTAAACAAATTTTCTTCTGATACAAAATAATGCTTCAGTTGTCCATATTCCAAGGCTTTGTAAAGATCACAAAATAACTCCATTACACGTGCGCCTAGAACCTTGTTCTGGGGCCACCAGATATTGAAAGGTTTGTCTTTTAAATTGTGCAATAAAATGGTTTTAACATGGTACGATGTTAGACATTTTAATTCGTTATTTTTGCCTAGCAAAGCTTTTAAAACTCTCATAGCAGGCTTTCGACAACGACTGTCCCTATCCATCCCATCAAAAAGTTTTTTTTCTTTTAAAGAAAACGAAAAACTCCAGGTGTTGTTATCAAACGAGTTGAGTACCACTGGGTCGCTATTAAGCAATTTATAAGGTTTGGCAACAAAACAATCATCATGTGATATTCTGCAAACGGCAACCAGATCCACAGAAAACCAAACCTTACCATATCTATAAACATCCATCTGTACTGCTGGCTGGGCTTTCTTTTGTAGCTTAACTTCTTTACCAAAATCGGCTTGATTAATAATTTCTGTAATAGCTGTGAGAAATTTCTTGGAAAATAAAAGCGAAGAGATGATTTCTTTTCCCCGGACATCTTTCCTCACACAGCCTTTAAATATTGTGTGCAATCGGTCTCGTTGATTTGGCGGTCGAGGTGGTATAACTAGTAGACAATGGCTTGGTCTTACCGGAGTAGGTTCATGAATAATACCTCGGCCATCTATCTCATAAAGAACATCAAATTCTAAAATCCCATCCTTAATCTTGGTGCTTTGATAGCTGCTTCCCGTGGGTTCATATCTGTCACAAATCCCTTGATTTCTTAGATGGCTTTGTATTTCTTCCAGAATTGGCGTCAGTTTTTTTTTAGCTTCTTCAATCTCCGCAGATGGAAATGTGGCAAACTCTTGATGAAACGTGTCAACCGCTGCCTGTATATCAGAATCAGTGTGCCAAGTTTCTTCCATTTTTCTGTCTGTAAAAGCAAATACATGTGTTAGCTATCTATCTACGTGATATGCCTACTCTGTTTTACAGGACCATTTTATTCCAAACAGTAGGCAAATGTGGTGCTCAAATTGTGACGAAAGCACCAATCACGTGTCTTTCAATCTCCTCAACTAGATAAGAGGATCACTCTAATCACTTTTGACCAGTAAAAATATCCCAATTTTACAATGGCCGCAATATCAAAAGTAAACGGGTTTGCATTTATTCTTTCTCGATTTGCTTTAAACATTTTGTAGTTTCGGCTGTTTTCTAGTAAATTATTAGAATCTTGATATATATTTCGAATGGCTAGGTAGCTTAAAAATGCCAAAATTAAAATGGCCGCCAACAATATCATATTGAAAAAGTTAATGTAGCCTAATTTTCATACTAACAGTTTGTTTCATTTCACGTTTTACTCAATTGCACAGGTCTCTCGGGTGAGCTGCTGTGGGAGAGATTGACTCGCCTTATGCCAATGGTCAGATCAATCTGACAGAAGAAAAATAGTGTTTTGATGAGTGGCCACAATGTAAAATATTTGAAAGAATGACAGTGTATACACTAGTGACTGGTCACATTTTCATGCATTATGCATTGCCTTGCATTGCATTGCATTGCATTGCATTGCATTGCAATATTGAAATGCAATGCAATGCAATGCAATGCAATGCAATGCAATGCAATGCAATGCAATGCAATGCAATGCAATGCAATGCAATGCAATGCAATGCAATGCAATGCAATGCAATGCAATGCAATGCAATGCAATGCAATGCAATGCAATGCAATGCAATGCAATGCAATGCAATGCAATGTTCCGTTCCGTTCCGTTCCGTTCCGTTCCGTTCCGTTCCGTTCCGTTCCGTTTCCGGTATGGTATGGTATGG